>JAPQWV010005426.1:0-19126 GCA_027422505.1 Craterostigma plantagineum | reverse complement strand
AAATAATGCCATCACTCAATCGATTCTTTTCAGACAGCAAATGATCAAAAATTATCAACGGATTATGATTAAGATTGAAGAAGAAGAAGCTGTTTGTTTTAATGATATAAATATACGCGTGTAATTTTCCATATGGAGATGAAAAGAAAATCGAAAAATTGTGTTTGTGAACAATCAAATTTTACGTGGTTCGGATCATAACCAATCCTACATCCAAGTGAGGTTTGTAATCACTATTCAACGAACGTCAGATTACAGATCAGAAGATTGAAAAACAATCTTCTGAAGAACAAGAAAAATGCAGCTAAGCTAAACAGCTGGTAAAAATGAATCTCAGTAGTCGACCAAATGACTCACAATAATCTCTATTTATATCTGGAAATTCCCGCCAAGTCTCGCCACTTGATCTTTTACTAATGAAAACGTCGCAATTAGTTGCAACTTTATAAGTGATTCAGTTGAAATCATCGACACTGATGGCAACTTCATAAGTGAAGCTGGTAGTCACGGCTTCTTTCTATCAGTCATGGCCGTGACTGAGAGAAGTAGCATTCTCTGATCAGTTCTGCTCCTTGTCACGGCTTCGTTCTGTAACTGTCACGACCGTGACTACGGGCAGTAGCATCTTGGCTCAAAGCTGTCTAATGTCACGGCCGTTGACCTTCCTTGGAGCCCGTGATGTCTTCTTTATCGCTTATAAGATTAACACTGGTGCTTCGATCATTATGTGGTTGCTTTTGATATGCCCCCGCAAGATGGATGGTATAGATTCAAGACAGACATCTTGACTAGCAGCTCTTGCAGGGTTGGAGCTGGCAATGGTTTGGTAAACACATATGCCAATTGCATTTTTGATTGAACTGGTAATAGCTTAATGGCTCCACTTGCCATGATGTCTAATGAACTGACAATTGATCTCAATATGCTTTGATCTTTCGTGAAACTTAGGATTCAAAGCCAACTTCACTGCTGATTGATTATCACAGAATATAACAGGAGTATGCAGTATGCTCTACATAAATTTTTAACTCACCTAGTAAATGTCCGATCCAGAGAATTTCTGCCCAACTGCAGCCAAAGCTCTATACTCCGCCTCTGTCGATGATCTTGAGACAGTTGGCTGCTTCTTTGCCTTCCAAGTAATCAAAGAACCACCTAAGAAAGTGCAATACCCTGTGACAGACTTTCTGGTATCCTTACACGCAGCCCAGTCAGCATCTGAAAATCCTTTAAGCTCAAAATTCTGCTCTGAATTTAGGAAAATGCCTTGCCCCGGTAAACTCTTCAAATATCGGAGTAGATGATGTGCTGCTGTTAGGTGGGTGGTTCTTGGCATTGCCATGTAATGGCTGAGCTTATGCACTGCAAAGGCAATATCAGGTCTTGTAAAGTCAAATAAAGGAGTCTCCCTACTAGTCTTTGATACTGGAATGGCTCTGTCAGTAATGCTCCATCAGATTCTGTAATTGTCTGAGTAGAATTCATAGGAGTTCCAAGTGGCTTGGCATTTGTATACCCTGTGTCTTCAAGCAGCTGCAATATATATTGCTTCTGCGATAGGTAAATCCCTTTTTCACATCTCGCCACTTCCACTCCAAGAAAAATATTTCAGCTCTCCAAGATCCTTGATCTTAAAGCAGCTGTTCAGAAAGACCTTTGCCTCATTGATGCTTGAAACTGAGGGACTTGCTAGTATTATGTCATCTGCATAAACCATTGGAACTAATAGCTGATCTCCTTTTCCTTTCAAGAAAAGAGTGTGGTCAGATTGAGTTTGAGTGAAGCCAAACTCCTTAACAGCTGTGTAAATTTTCTGTTCCATTGCCTTGAAGCTTGCTTCAAACCATATATAGACTTGTGTAATTTACAGACCACCTTGTCCCTGCCTGTTCTTTCATAAGCATTGTAAAAACCCTGTGGAAGATCCATGTACACTTCTTCTACCAAATCTCCATTGAGGAAAGCATTGTTGACATCCATTGGACCAAGTTCCATTGAAGCTTTGCTGCCAAGCATATGATTATTTTGATAGTACTCAGCTTCGCTACAAGTGCAAAGGTGTCTATATAGTCTATGCCCTCCCTTTGATCATACCCCTTAGCAACTAATCTTGCCTTATACTTCTCACCTGTCCTAGTGAGTTGTATTTGATTCTATAAACCCAGCGGCTTCCTATGGATTCTTCCCCTTTGGCAAGGTCATTACTGACCAAGTGTCAGGAACCGAAACCAAAACTTATGTTATTCAATGCATTTATATGCATTTGCACACTTACGCACACAGTATGTGTAAAGAAAGTAATAATATTCGACTATTCTAAATTCTAGTACGAAAATATGTATAATTGATGTAAATAAATGTATGACTAAGGAGGAGAAGTTGTGATGTTATGAATTTCGGAACCTTAAGGTTTCGAAATTTAGAACTTCGAAAAGTGAAGGTTATGAATCTCTATAGGAAGTGTTATGAAATTAAAGTTGACTAAAAATGATTTTTGAAAGATATGATTGGAGGATAGAATTTCGAAACAGAGTAAGTTATAAAAAGGGTTAATATATGTTCTATGGTTAATCTTAGGAAAAGTTCCTAGCAATTGGAAACTAGTAAACGATAAATAGAGATAAGTACAAGGATGTCGAAATTTAAGGAGAATTTTGAAAGATATAAAGAATTTCGAAGTCAATGGTGAGGGTTTCGAAAATCTCAAATGAGATGGAAAGAAATTCGAAACCTAAGATAAGAGTGAATCCCGAAATTTAGGGTTTCTTAGGTATAGTTTCGAAATTAAAAGAAACTTGAAAGGCAAGCTAAAGAGAAATCGAAGCTTAATTAAAATGTGAATTTCGAAAGTTACAATTTAAACTTGGAGAATTTCGAAAGGGGTTTTGAAGTTCCTAATGGTATGTTTCGAAATTCCTTAATAATGGATTTCGAAATTTTTTAATGAAAAGAAGCAACTAATTATATTAAAGTAATGGTTAAATTATAGGTTAAGGTTAAGGGATGAATTACGAAATGTAGAAAGGAGAAGTTCGAAATCCTTGCGTCTAGTTTCGAAAGTGGTTGAGTAAGGGTTTCGAAATTTGAGAAAGAGTTTCGAAATAAATTATAGCTGACTAATGAAAACTTAGCAAGTAAGAAAATGAATATAATAAGAGAATTATTACGAAGGATAGGATAAGTATTGTAAAACAATGTCGATGTCATTTGACGAATTAAACACGCAAGCATAGGATAAGTAGTAGGAGAACAATTTATGTGAATTAGATAAATATTGAAAACTATGAACTGAAGGGTCGAGAACTGATAATTCACAACATACACACTTTCGCAATAAGAAAGAGAGAAGGGAGAGGAGTTCACACAGCAAAGCCAACGGAAGCTAATAGGGTATGAATTTCATCATGGTTTTAATATATTAAATTATGAATTAATCAGTTCTAGTTACTAAATATGTATAAATTCATGGGAATAATCACGATGGTTCAGGATATTTGAAATAGAAGACTTCGTAACTTTATCAATATTAGGGTTTCTTATAATAATTCAACGTTAGGATTTTTATGACAAGTTAGATTTTAATAGCTTGAGGATGTTTGGAATTGCATGAAAGTAGTATTAATTTCTGATAAACTTCATCATGTTCTTAAGAGCTTGAAAAGAAATTTGATTTAAGATGTCGAGTATAATGTCGAATAGAATATCTAGTTGTAAAATGTCGAATTGGAAAATGTCGAGCTAGGTTATGATATCGAAATGTATTGTATCTTGAAAATGTCGATAACTTATGTAGATTTTTATAAGAGAAATAGAATGTCGAGATGGATCGATAATTGTAGAGAAAATGTCGAGTCGTAGGATAAATGTCGAGTGATGATAAAATGTCGAATTGTAAAATGTCGAAATGTAGAATGTAGAGTTGTAAAATATCGAATTGGAAAATGTCGAGTATGATGTTGAATAGAATGTCGAGTTGTAAAAATATCGAATTGGAAAATGTCGAGTATGATGTCGAATAGAATGTCGAGCTAGGTTATAATATCGAAACATGTATTGTATCTTGAAAATGTCGACATGTTATATATTAAAGATTTCGACATTTTACACTATAAGTTCTCGACTTCAATGAATATAAATCGAGCTAAGATATCGAGCTGTAAGGTCAAGCTATGATTCGAGATCCTATCGTATAAATTAAATTAAATAATCGAACATGGTCCAAGATAAAATTAGATAAGAATATTTATTAGTTAATTAGTTGAAATAAAAAGATTATGATATAGATATAAGAAATTTTAATATCAGTAAAGTGTTCGATATTTGGGGTTTTGATATAAATAAGTTAGGGTTTCTGGTAAAGGTTACGGGATAAGGAACGATCATGCATAATAATAAAGCATGCATATCACGTACGCATATTATTGTAGGAATTTCATATTTACGGATAAAATAATTGTATAGGTCAGGAGTCCGATAAGGGCAAAGACAAGGTCGCCTAAGCAAGCGGGAAAAAATAGGCGAAACTTGTGAGTATGGATTTGCAACATGTACCTTATGTGCCTTATGTGTTTACATGCTTTATAGGATTAATTGACTAATATATGCTTTATATGTTATTTACGGATCGATGTGAATTACGTGACCGTGAAGTGCTTTTATATGATATATATGTACATTATTGTGAACGGAACTAGATCGGATGTACGCACCCGTTTTTATTAAAGGAAATGGTTATGGAAATCGCGAAAAATTTTATATGAATATTTTATAGCTGCGTAAAAAGGTAATATGAAACGGGGCGCTACATGTAGTGGTATCAGAGCCTAGGCTTAGGTTCTGTAGACACTTGCATAGTAGGTACATATTATGAATTGCCCTTAAACTTTTCTTGCATATATAGGCAAAGGGCAATAGGTGATCCAATACCTATAGAACGAGATGAACCTACTATAGAGGGAGAGAAGAACGGCTGTACCTGAATCCCATTCATCTCATACTCTTAGACAACATGAATCCGAACACCCCCTGACAACTCCCCGAGAGAACGACGATATGACAAATGAGAAAGATGGGTGCTGTGGATTTCATGGGTACGACAGATCCCGCGGAAGCGGAAACCTGGCTAAAAAGGACGGAAAGGGTATTCATATGATGCAATGTACTCCTGAGGAAAGATTCGATTATGCAGTCTCACTCCTTCAAGGACATGCATATGAATGGTGGGAAACTGTCCCAGACAGTATGACTCAACCCCCAGTGTTGACCTGGAAGATTTTCTGAGAGAGTTTAGCGATGCTTACATGCCTGAAGTATATAAGGATCAGAAAGAGAAAGAGTTTTTAGAACTCAAACAGGAAATCGGTCCGTAAGCGAGTATGAGGTACTGTTTAATCAGTTATCTCGATACGCTTCACATATGGTTGCAATTGAAAGAAATAAGTGCCGAAGGTTTGAAGCAGGACTCCGTTATACTATTAGAAATCGTATTACACCATCAGATATGGAGTCCTATGGGAAATTGAGGGCTGCGGCTATTCGCGCCGAAAGATTAGAAACCGAATCAAGAAATTTTCAGAGTAATAAAAGAAGGCCAGGAGAAGAATCGTCAGGCGGGAAGATGAAAAAGACATTTAGTGCACCTAAATCAATGAGCACGCAAAGTAGTTCAGCAAGGGGTAGTACGGGCGGAATGAGACCGGTCGGACGAGGAATTTTACAGACCATACCAGCATGTGAACATTGTGGGAAAAATCATCCGGGTGTCTGTAGATGGCTCACAGGCGAATGTTTTCGTTGTGGGCAACGGGGGCACTTAGCAAGGAATTGCCCAACATTACAAACAGAAAACCACAGTAGATCAATCCAGAATCAGTGGAAACTTATGCAAATCGTGAAGAGGAAGAGGTCGAGGATCGTTTGGCACAAGTTCTGGAAGAGGAGATTCTGGAAGCCGAGCCTATAGACCCCGCCAGCACAAGCAAGGATTTTCACCATGACTCGTGAGGAAGCCAAGGAAGGATCAAACGTGATTACGGGTAAATTATCTATCTGTGATATTGATGCATATGTTTTATTCGATCCAGGTGCCACTCATTCATTCATGTCACGAACATTTGCATCATTATTACCTGATAAACCCGAAACCCTAGAGTTAAGTTATACGTTCGACTTCCAAAGGGAGAAATAGTGATAGTAAACACCGTAACCCAGAATGCAAAGTTTTGAGTGACGGAACAGAAATGCGAGCAACCCTATTCGTCATTCCTTTAATGGATTTTGACGTAATATTGGGCATGGATTGGTTGTCAAGATATCGGGCGAAAGTGATTGTTTCAAAAAGGAAATTGAATTGACCCTACGGATCAAACCCATATAATACTTAAGGGGGAAAAGAGCGTACGGACGGCATATCAAATATCAAGTTTAGAAGCTTCTAAGATGATTAGTAAAGGATGCGAAGGGTATATAGCCTATGTTATAGATGCGTAGTTAAGTGGATTGAAATAGAAAATATTCCGGTAGTCAGTGAATATCCTGATGTCTTTCCCGAAGAGTTACCGGGGTTACCACCCGATCGAGATACGGAGTTCACTATTGAACTTCAACCAGGCACGGCACCAATATCTATTCCACCATATCGAATGGCTCCGATTGAATTGAATGAGTTGAAGGTACAGTTGAAGGAATTACTCGACAAGGGTTATATACGTCCAAGTGTATCACCGTGGGGAGCACCCGTTCTTTTCGTTAAAAAGAAAGACGGAACGCTCAGATTGTGTATCGACTATCGGCAGTTGAATAAAGTAACGGTGAAAAATAAATATCCGTTGCCTCGGATTGATGATCTATTTGATCAATTGCAAGGTGCTAGGGTCTTTTCAAAAATCGATCTGAGATCAGGGTATCACCATTGAAGATTGCGGATAGTGATATTCTAAAGACTGCTTTTAGGACCAGATATGGGCATTATGAATTTTTAGTTATGCCCTTTGGGTTGGACGAACGCTCCTGCTGTCTTTATGGCATTATGAATGATGTCTTCCGACCCTATTTAGACCAGTTCGTGATTGTCTTTATTGATGATATTCTAATATACTCCAAGACAAAAGAGGAGCACGAACAACATTTGGGGATTGTACTCCAAACCCTACGGAAAAGAGGTTGTATGCGAAACTTTCTAAGTGCGGAATTTGGTTAGATCAAGTAGTATTTCTGGGGCATGTAGTCTCGGTAAAGGTATACAAGTCGATCCCAGTAAAATTGAAGCAGTGATCAAGTGGGAGAGCCCTAAAAATGTAGCAGAAGTTCGTAGTTTCTGGGATTGGCCGGATATTATCGGCGATTCGTAGAGAATTTCTCACTAATAGCAGCCCCAATGACGAAGTTATTACGTAAAGGAGTTTGTATTTAAGTGGACTGATGAATGCCAAAGCAGTTTTGAAGAATTGAAGGAACGATTAACAACAGCTCCTGTATGACTATTCCATCAGGTACTGAAGGTTTTGTGATCTATAGTGATGCGTCCTACCAAGGACTAGGATGCGTGCTAATGCAAAATGGAAAAGTAGTGGCGTACGCATCTCGACAGCTGAAGCCATACGAAACATCTTACCCAACTCACGACTTAGAGTTAGCGGCTGTGGTGTTCGCGCACTGAAGATATGGCGACACTACTTATATGGTACGACATTTCAGATATTTACTGATCATAAAAGTCTGAAATATCTATTAAGCCAAAAGGAATTGAATATGAGACAGAGGCGGTGGATCGAACTGTTAAAGGATTATGATTGTACTATAGAGTATCATCCTGGAAAGGCTAACGTCGTTGCTGATGCTTTGAGTCGGAAATCATATGGTACTATCTCTTATTTATCGGCATGTTCTTTATCAAGTCTAATCGATCTCAGAAAAATGAATACGGAGATGAAAGTAGACGATACTGGTGCTATCTGTGCCTCGATAGTAGTTCGACCTATCATGTTAGATCGAATCAGACAAGTACAGTTTAAAGACGAAAAACTAGCTAAGATTGTTGATAAAGTGAAACAAGGGTTAGGGAAGTCTTTTGTAATAGGCGATAATGGAACTTTGACAATAAATGGCCGTATATGTGTTCCTGATATCGACAATCTTCGACAAGAGATAATGGAAGAGGCACATACCGCTCCTTATGCTATGCATCCAGGCAGTACGAAGATGTATCGGAGCCTTAAATCTCACTATTGGTGGCCAAGGATGAAAAAGGATGTAGCTGAATATGTGCTGAAATGTTAACGTGTCAGCAAATCAAAGCCGAACACAAGCACCAGTGGGTAAATACATCCTTTACCCATACCTGTTTGGAAATGGGAACGAATAACGATGGATTTTCTTTATGGACTTCCTCCAACGGCTAAGAAAAATGACGCCGTCTGGGTAATTGTCGACAGACTTACGAAATCAGCTCATTTCCTACCATTTAGATGGGGTTCTACGTTAGAATACTTGGCAAAAAGATATGTTAATGAAATAGTTCGGCTACACGGGGTACCAACTTCTATCGTATCTGATCGTGATCCCCGATTTACTTCCAGATTTTGGGGAAGTTTACAGGAAGCGCTCGGAACAAAATTACATTTTAGTACGGCATTTCATCCACAGACGGATGGACAATCAGAAAGAACGATACAGACATTGGAAGATATGCTTCGAGCATGCGTAATCGAGTTCAAAGGATCATGGGATGATTATATAGCGCTAATGGAATTGCCTATAATAATCAGTTCCATTCAAGTATTGGAATGGCTCCGTACGAAGCCTTATACGGTCGGAAATGTCGTAACCCAATCTGTTGGGATGTGGAAGGAGAACAAGTATTGGAAGGCCCAGATTTGATTCAAGATACAATGGAAAGATTAAATAGTCAAAAGTCGATTAAAAGCGGCCCAAGACAGACAGAAAAGTTATATTGATCAACACCGACGAGAAATGAATACGAAGTTGGAGAAAAAGTATTCTTGCGAGTATCTCCATGGAAAGGGGTGTTACGATTTGGAAAGAAAGAAAGTTAAGTCCGCGATATATCGGACCGTACGAGATACTTGAAAGAATTGGACCGTTAGCATACCGGTTAGCACTACCCCTGAACTTTCACAGATACACAATGTGTTCCATGTTAGTATGTTAAGGCGATACAGATCAGATCCTACCCATATTCTACGTGACGAACCGATAAATGTCTCTGAAGAATTGAGCTATGTAGAAGAACCAGCAGAAGCCCTGGAATATGCTCACAAGCAGTTACGAAATAAAACAATTCCGATGGTAAAAGTGAGATGGAAGAATCATTCAGCTCGTGAAGCTACGTGGGAAAACAATAGAAAGTATAAAGACCCAGTACCCATGGTTATTAGCCGAAACAGGTACGAATTTCGAGGTCGAAATTTTTAAAAGGGGGGAGAATTGTCAGGAACCGAAACCAAAACTTATGTTATTCAATGCATTTATATGCATTTGCACACTTACGCACACAGTATGTGTAAAGAAAAGTAATAATATTCGACTATTCTAAATTCTGGTACGAAATATGTATAATTGATGTAAATAAATGTATGACTAAGGAGGAGAAGTGTGATTTATGAATTTCAGAACCTTAAGGTTTCGAAATTTAGAACTCGAAAGTGAAGGTTATGAATCTCTATAGGAAGTGTTATGAAATTAAAGTTGACTAAAAATGATTTTTGAAAGATATGATTGGAGGATAGAATTTCGAAACAGAGTAAGTTATAAAAAGGGTTAATATATGGTCTATGGTTAATCTTAGGAAAAGTTCCTAGCAATTGGAAACTAGTAAACGATAAATATGAGATAAGTACAAGGATGTCGAAATTTAAGGAGAATTTTGAAAGATACAAAGAATTTCGAAATCAATGGTGAGGGTTTCGAAAATCTCAAATGAGATGGAAAGAAATTCGAACCTAAGATAAGAGTGAATCCCGAAATTAGGGTTTCTTAGGTATAGTTTCGAAATTAAAAGAAACTTGAAAGGCAAGCTAAAGAGAAAATCGAAGCTTAATTAAAATGTGAATTTCGAAAGTTACAATTTAAACTTGGAGAATTTCGAAAGGGGTTTTGAAGTTCCTAATGGTATGTTTCGAAATTCCTTAATAATGGATTTCGAAATTTTTTAATGAAAAGAAGCAACTAAATTATATTAAAGTAATGGTTAAATTATAGGTTAAGGTTAAGGGATGAATTACGAAATGTAGAAAGGAGAAGTTCGAAATCCTTGCGTCTAGTTCGAAAGTGGTTGAGTAAGGGTTTCGAAATTGAGAAAGAGTTTCGAAATAAATTATAGCTGACTAATGAAAACTTAGCAAGTAAGAAAATGAATATAATAAGAGAATTATTACGAAGGATAGGATAAGTATTGTAAAACAATGTCGATGTCATTTGACGAATTAAACACGCAAGCATAGGATAAGTAGTAGGAGAACAATTTATGTGAATTAGATAAATATTGAAAACTATGAACTGAAGGGTCGAGAACTGATAATTCACAACATACACACTTTCGCAATTAAGAAAGAGAGAAGGGAGAGGAGTTCAACAGCAAAGCCAACGGAAGCTAATAAGGGTATGAATTTCATCATGGTTTTAATATATTAAATTATGAATTAATCAGTTCTAGTTACTAAATATGTATAAATTCATGGGAATAATCACGATGGTTCAGGATATTTGAAATAGAAGACTTCGTAACTTTATCAATATTAGGGTTCTTATAATATTCAAACGTTAGGATTTTTATGACAAGTTAGATTTTAATAGCTTGAGGATGTTTGGAATTTGCATGAAAGTAGTATTAATTTCTGATAAACTTCATCATGTTCTTAAGAGCTTGAAAAGAAATTTGATTTAAGATGTCGAGTATAATGTCGAATAGAATATCTAGTTGTAAAATGTCGAATTGGAAAATGTCGAGCTAGGTTATGATATCGAAATGTATTGTATCTTGAAAATGTCGATAACTTATGTAGATTTTTATAAGAGAAATAGAATGTCGAGATGGATCGATAATTGTAGAGAAAATGTCGAGTCGTAGGATAAATGTCGAGTGATGATAAAATGTCGAATTGTAAAATGTCGAAATGTAGAATGTAGAGTTGTAAAAATATCGAATTGGAAAATGTCGAGTATGATGTTGAATAGAATGTCGAGTTGTAAAATATCGAATTGGAAAATGTCGAGTATGATGTCGAATAGAATGTCGAGCTAGGTTATAATATCGAAACATGTATTGTATCTTGAAAATGTCGACATGTTATATATTAAAGATTTCGACATTTTACACTATAAGTTCTCGACATACACTATTAAGATTTCAATGAATATAAATCGAGCTAAGATATCGAGCTGTAAGGTCAAGCTATGATTCGAGATCCTATCGTATAAATTAAATTAAATAATCGAACATGGTCCAAGATAAAATTAGATAAGAATATTTATTAGTTAATTAGTTGAAATAAAAAGAATTATGATATAGATATAAGAAATTTTAATATCACGTAAAGTGTTCGATATTTGGGGTTTTGATATAAAATAAGTTAGGGTTTCTGGTAAAGGTTACGGATAAGGAACGATCATGCATAATAATAAAGCATGCATATCACGTACGCATATTATTGTAGGAATTTCATATTTACGGATAAAATAATTGTATAGGTCAGGAGTCCGATAAGGGCAAAGACAAGGTCGCCTAAGCAAGCGGGAAAAATAGGCGAAACTTGTGAGTATGATTTGCAACATGTACCTTATGTGCCTTATGTGTTTACATGCTTTATATGGATTAATTGACTAATATATGCTTTATATGTTATTTACGGATCGATGTGAATTACGTGACCGTGAAGTGCTTTTATATGATATATATGTACATTATTGTGAACGGAACTAGATCGGATGTACGCACCCGTTTTATTAAAGGAAATGGTTATGGAAATCGCGAAAATTTTATATGAATATTTTATAGCTGCGTAAAAAGGTAATATGAAACGGGGCGCTACACCAAGTTTCATTATCTTCCAATGCTGTTAACTCTTCTTGCATAGCCTTCATCCATTCAGCTGAAGAAGTAGCATGTGCAAAAGACTAGGGCTCATGACTCATAGAAGCTGTGTTGATCAAAGTCTGGAACTGGTTTGTGAAATTTTGATGAGAAAGTACTTTTGTGATTGGGTATAGATTCTTCCCTTTCAGTAGGCTGTCACAGTGATAATCTCCCAGATAAGCAGGCCTCTTTGTCTGTCTCCCTGATCTGGTATTGGTTTTAGGACAGCCTTGTTGGTTTGGTACATCATCTTGATAGTCTCCACAACATTTCCAGGTGAATTATTCTGGTTTCCTGCCACTTCTTGGTGAGGATGATGTGGGGTTGTCATTTCAGCACATTGCTCTTCATCAGGTATTTGCTGCTGATTTGATGTATGCTGCAGCGGTTGGTAGTCCTCCTCATCATGAGATAAATAAGATTTAGGTAGCACAAGATCAGCAAAAGGATCGCTTCAGGATCTACTGAAAGCTACTGCTCCTTGAATGGAAAAATATCCTCTGCAAATGTTATATCCCTTGAAATAAAGATCCTTCTTGTGATGACATCCATTACTTTGTATCCCTTGATCCATTTGGATAGCTCATGAATATGCACTCCCTTGCTCTCGGATCAAACTTTTTCCTAGAACCTGCAAGAGTAGAGCAAAAACAGAGGCATCCAAAAACTCTCAACATGCCATAGTTAAATGGTTTCTGATACAATAGTTTATAGGGACTCTTGCCATTCAAGACTGCTGAAGGTGTCCTATTGATGAGGAAAGTTGCAGCAAAAACACATTCTTCCCAAAACATAATATGCAAACCTGCCTGGAAAAACAAAGCTCGAGCAACACTTAGTAAATGTTGGTCTTTTCTCTCTACTATAGAATTTTGTTATGGTGTCTCTACACAGGACAAATGATGCATGATACCCTTTTTCTTAAACAATTCTATCATGTTAAATTCTGGTGCATTGTCTGATCTGATTGTTCTGACCTTACACATATATTGAGTTTCCACAAAACTAAAAACTGAGGCAAAACAGTTTGCACTTCTGACTTTTGTTTAATCATAAAAGTCCATGTGAATCTCGAGTGGTCATCCACTATTGTAATGAAATATCTATGTCCTAAATGGGAAGGCACATGAAAGGGACCCCATACATCATAGTGTATGAGGTCAAATGGTGAATAAGCTGATGTATTTTTTTTGGAAAAACAGATCTCTTTTGCTTATCTAATGGACAAATCTTACAATAGGTATCTAAACCTTTATTATCATGTCTTAGGGACTGCCTTAGCATATCTAAAACCTTGTGAGAAGGATGGCCTAATTTCCTACGCCATATGCCAGCTGACAAAGTATTTAATAAAACAGATATCATGCAAATGATCTAATTCACTAGGCACTGCATAAGCCTTGATGATGTAAAGACCTGCCTCAAGCTTACACTTGCCAATCACTCTCTGTGAATGGTCCTGTATTAAGAAGAAATCAGGCTCAAAAGTAACTTTGCAAGGTTGGTCATTTACCAGAGAACTCACTGAAATCAAATTAAAGTGAAACTGAGGCACTAAAAGCACATTTGTGAGAGTAATATACTGGTTTAGTCTGAAGGAACCTGCCTGATCAACCTCAATTATGGAGTTATCTGGCAGAATTATTTTAGACTTATCAATTCTATGCGAATCATATAACAGCTCTTTATTGCCTGAGACATGCATTGTGGCACCAGATCTAATAACCAGATGTTGGTATTACTCAGTTCAGGGCTGTTAAAGGAAAAACAAATACCTGCCCTTTTACCTATTTGCTGAGCATGACCCATATCCTCTGATTCTAGTGTGTTATCAGATTGGCTTATCAATGACCTTAAGCTTTGCAACTGAAGAGGTGTAAGCTGCACTTGAATCATTGCATTATCAACAGAGGCATCCTGATTTTTCATGGGAAGGCCTTGCTGTGTTGAGTCTTGTGCCACTTCAAATACTGATTGATTCACCCTTGCTGGCTTGGTCTTTAGGTTCTGTCTGTATCCAGGTGGATAGCCATGCAGCTGGTAGCAATTCTCTATAGTATGCCCTTTCTTGCCTCAATGAGTGCAGGTTGGCCTTGAAGCATCTCTCTTCTGTGCATAGAAACCTTTCTTGTTCTGCAGTTTGTCATTTTTGACAGCCAACATGGCCATGTTGGTCTGATCATCATTGCCTCGGATTGAGCCACCCATCATGGACCTCTGCTTCTCTTCTTGTACTAGCAATGAGAATACCTTGTTGATTGAAGGCAATGGGTCCATTGTCAGTATCTGCCCTCTAAGCTGGGAATAGGAACGATTGAGTCCCATCAAGAAGACCATCACATGATCTTCATCAAGCTGATTCTTCGTCAGCTTCATTCCTCCACAGATGCATTGACAGGTGGGCAAATAGTTAGCCAACTCATCCCAAAGGGTCTTGAGTTTGGTATAATAGACAGCTATATGTTGCTGCCTTGTGCTAAATTGACGAGCTCTCTCTTTAACTGGAAAATTCTTGGTCTATTTGTTTGCCCAAATCTCTCCTCAAGATCAATCCAAACATCTCTTGCCAAGGAGCTATACAGAATGCTGGCAGAATTTCTTTAGACACTGAATTTAAAATCCAAGAAATAACAACATTGTTGGCTCTTTTCCATGCCACGAGCTTGTCCTTCTCTGATGCCTCAGGCTGCTTGAGTTCTCCATTAACGAAACCCTCTTTGTTCCTGCCGATGAGTGCAATCATCATAGCTCTGCTCCAGGTTGCATAATTATCACCACTCAGCTGCTCGTGCACGAGGAATTGCCCTGAGGTATCGTTGGTGTTCAAGAAATATGGATCATTAATCTGCCCTGATGCTCCTGAATTTGAAGATGGTACTTCTGTCGCCATGATCAAGTCTCAGATGTATTCAATTGAACGGAGTTTCCAGACCTAATTCTTCGCAGCTGTGCAGCAATTATGCTCTGATACCATGAAAAGAAAATCGAAAAATTGTGTTTGTGTGAACAATCAATTTTACGTGGTTCGGATCATAAACCAATCCTACATCCACAGTGAGGGTTTGTAATCACTATAACGAAGGTCAGATTACAGATCAAGAAGATTGAAAACAAATCTTCTGAAGAACAAGAAAAACGCAGCTAAGCTAAACAGCTGGTAAAAATGAATTCTCAGTAGTCGACCAAATGACTCACAAGAATCTCTATTTATATCTGGAAATTCCCGCCAAGTCTCGCCACTTGATCTATTACTAATGAAAACGTCGCTATTAGTAGCAACTTTATAAGTGATTCAGTTGAAATCGTCGACACTGATGGCAACTTCATAAGTGAAGCTGGTAGTCACGGTTTTTTTCTTTATCAGTCATGGCCGTGACTGAGAGAAGTAGCATTCTCGGATCAGTTATGCTCCTTGTCACGGCTTCGTTCTGTAACTGTCACGGTCGTGACTGCGGGTAGTAGCATCTTGGATCAAAGCTGTCTAATGTCACGGCCGTGACCTTCCTTGTGAGCAGCCGTGATGTCTTTTTCATCTCTTATAAGATTAACACTGGTGCTTCGATCCTTATGTGCTGCTTT
The DNA here is from genome assembly GCA_027422505.1 of Craterostigma plantagineum. NCBI lineage: Eukaryota > Viridiplantae > Streptophyta > Magnoliopsida > Lamiales > Linderniaceae > Craterostigma > Craterostigma plantagineum. Next base: position 3,456 of record JAPQWV010005426.1, on the reverse strand, counting down.
TGATAGGAGACGTTCTTATTGTGATTCTTCTCTTCTCTAGTTTTCGTTGCTATGCTTTTGAAAATGAGCTTCATATTCTGATAAAGATTTATTTATTATATACTGGCTAAGGCGACAATGTGTTTTTTTGATGATATTCACTATTAAGAATCGGGGTTTAATAAAAATATAATCGAGTAGTATATATAGAATATCCAGTGTTTTAAAAAGCGTAAAATAGCACGTCGTAGCGCGCTATAGCGCATTTTAGCAGAAAAAATGCGTTAAAAGCGCAAATAAAATAGCGTTTGTCTTGAATAGCGTAAGTATTTTAATTAAAAGCGCAAATACGTGAGTAATAGCGTAAAAGCGCGATATTGCGCATATAGCGTATCATGTTATTTTTTCTTTCTTTTTACGTCCTAAGCCATCACCACACTTAATTGACTATGAACGTATATCACACTCTGAGGGTGAGAGTAATACTCAAGGGTAAGTGACCATTTCTCAAATTCACTCGTCAAGATAGGCATACGAATTGTACTCATGACTATCCTGTCAAATGTAATTTAATGACATCGATTACTTTTGCATCCGAAATCTATAGTTTATTGAGCTGTTTGCCACAATTAATATCTAAATGTTATTTTCTAGATTAATGTTGATTTTCTACATATATATATATATATATATATATATATATATATTTGCATTCTGCCCAAAAAACCCGCTATACGTTACGTTTTTTACGCGTACTATCGGCACTAAAACGCGACGCATCAATGCGCTTTTTAAGACAACGAGTATATCACATCACCTAGGTCTCAAATAACGGTAATTTAAAATAAATCAAATGATAATGAAAGTCCTCCTTAGTATCCACTGGGCCCACAATTTGTTGATGTCCACTTAAGATTTTGGGCATGTTATTGTCCAATGGGCAAACGAATCTTGTTAAGATCTTAATCATTTACCGGGTTCCTATAATTAACAAATTATCTAATTACCAAAATGAACTAAAATAATCAACAATTCCGTCCAAAGGGATATAATATGTTACATGATCATGTTCGTACTTCGTAACATGTTTAGAAGAAGATCATGGACTTATGACAGTGCACATAGAAGTTCTTCGTTTTCTACCTAAAAAAAATCAATTTTTCATATATTGGTTAGATAAGTTCGAAAAATGTTTGTTATTACAATAAGTGATTGGTCAAATGATATATGATGGCAAGTATCACGTCCTCAATATTGCCCGATACGTATGTTGTGGTTAGAAGCAAAGATATCTAACGTGCAAATCTTTTGTTCTTTCTTCTATTCATTCTTTTTTATTGGTGGGAACTGGGAAGCATGTGATTAGGTGGTTTTGTGGCATGTAATAATAATAATGCACGTGCTATAATGGCCTAATAAATTGTTAAATTATCGGGAAAGTAACTGAAATTTGATCTAATTAACTAATAAAGAATTGAATATATAAAAAAGGAAGGGTTGGGGATTATGGATCAATGTGGTTGTGAGGAGTAGTCAATTTTCATATATCGTACCGAGGACAATTACGCACGCAAAAGTCCCATTGGCCAAGGGTCTTTTTAAAAAATAGCCTTTGACTCGGTCAGCTTTAAAAAAATAGCCCCGTCGATTCTAACTTTTAAAAAGTAGCCTTCAATTTAAGGGTATTTTTGTCTTTTTACAGGGTGTCTTTTTTTCCATAGTAAAACCCAATATGTTAAATCGAGACCGCCCAAGGGCGGGTGGGTGGGTCGTAGTCTATGTTGGGAAACCCCAGGTGACCCGAGGCCTTGCCCCGGACGCAGCGGAATTTAAAATTTTTCCCGAGTTCCCCATATGGTTTCCTCAGGATACTCGGTTAAATAAAGAAAACTGCATGATCGACACGTATAAAGGAATAAGGATCTTACCCTTGTAGCGAAGATCCTTAGCTCCCGTAGCTCACGAACTGTGCCGAAGAGAATCACGCCGACCCCGTGACGTGCCGTAAACTTACACCACCCCAAGGATGGCTAGAGATGGTGTGGAGTATTGTATAGAGATGTTTATATGTGTATGTGATTTCTAAACTTACTCCACGCACACTACTATAGTCAATCGATCGATCATTGACGCTACCCAGAGTAACGATAAGGCCCATGTGATCGTCGATTGCGAGTCGTGTCGAAGTACAAGTTAATTCCCTAATTCAACTTATACCAACGTTACGACCTCCCGCTTCCCAAGCGAATGGTTGGCACAACCATATAAGAGTCGTCAACAAATAAGTCGTAATTGACGCTCAGTCACCCTACTGAGGTCTAAGACTTATGGACTAATTTAATATCGGAGGCTAATAGCTCACCGGTGCCCCTCTCTCATCCCATGAGAATCGGTGACTAAACTCACGATATATGGGATTTATTTATTTACCGTCTTACGGATGCCTAATAAGACTTGATAGGTAAATAAATAATATGCCTTTTAAAGAATGAATAATAAATATAAATTCCATTGATACATATAAGAATACATTATTCAAATACAGAGCGAATAATACATTGATTATTAAACACATGCCCTATTCATTAAATCCTCGAATGGCATTCCGAGGGCTCATCCCCAACAATCTCCCACTTGCACTCAATGCCATGCGCTATGATATCGTAACCCCATTTTATGGAGGTGTCGATCAAGCACTGCCTGTGAGAGAGGCTTAGTGAACGGGTCCGCCACGTTATCCGCGGTGGCTATTTTCTGCACAGCTATGTAGCCATTCTCAACGAACCCACGCAGCACGTGGTATTTTCTTTCTATATGTTTGGATTTTGAGTGAGACCTAGGTTCCTTGGCTTGTGCAACTGCCCCACTATTGTCGCACCACAATGGTAGCGGGCGGTCCACTATGCCTGGAACAACTTGGAGTTCTTCTAAGAACTTCCTCATCCAAATACCTTCTTTTGCTGCCTCGGAGGCTGCAATATACTCCGCCTCAGTGGTGGAATCGGCAGTAGTGCTTTTCTTAGAACTTTTCCAAGACACTGCTCCACCATTGAGCGTATAGACGAAACCAGAAGTGGATTTTCGGTCATCCACGTCTGACTGGAAATCCGAATCGGTATAACCGTCCACCTCTAATTCACCGTTTCCATAAATCAGTATCATATCTTTAGTCCGTCTAAGGTACTTAAAGATATTCTTTACTGCATTCCAATGTTCCTTACCAGGATTTGACTGGTACCGACTTACTATGCTCAAAGCATACGCAATGTCAGGCCGCGTACATAGCATCGCATACATTAGGCTACCTATTGCTGATACATAAGGGATTTCACTCATTTACTTCCTTGCTTCCTCACTTTGAGGACACATGGATTTCGAGAGATGAATCCCATGTCGCATTGGCAAGAACCCTTTCTTAGATTCATCCATTCGAAACCGTTTCAGGATCTTTTCTAAGTAAAGGGCCTGAGATAAACC
>JAPQWV010005425.1:0-19140 GCA_027422505.1 Craterostigma plantagineum | reverse complement strand
AGGGTCCCATAGGGCTAAGACGGGGCATTCTAGGGTTTCTAATATGGCTGCTGTGCGGAATGGCGATGAGATAGGACATAATGGGCCACTACACGCACAAGCTCAGTGTGGTATTTTCTCCCGCCTAGGCCCGATACCAACGACGACGAAGGTGGCAGCCGGTGAGAAGTCATTTTCCGCGCTGTAATGGGGTCGGGTAGGGTACCACAGCGAGCCGTGACAGAAACTAGTGGTACGAAGTTGGGATACACACCGACCTTACATAGAGGAAGGGGTGGGGGAGGCACGGCCGACACGAGAGGTGGCACGACGAGGGGTTGATCGATGGAAGCATACGCTGGTGGGATATTTTGGGGGAAGAAGCCGTATTTTCGCTTCGTGGAGCGATACCTACGGTCCATATGGCGGGGCTCGGTGGAAGTTAGGTCCACTATTAACTGTTTCTTTATGCTTCGATTTGAGTCTGAGATGGCCTTGGCGGGAGTTTTGGAAGGGGTACCTTGGCTAATGCAAGGTCAACCCTTATTTTTGGAGCCGTGGAGGCCTAGGATGTCTTTCGAAAGGAAGAGGTGATTGAGATACCTTTATGGGTGAAGCTCTGAATGTGCCATGCGCGCTTTGGACGCAGAAGGGCCTGGGGTAATTGCGAGCTTAGTTGGTCGGCCTTTGTTTGCTGATAGCGTTACTACGGGAGGGGACAGAATTGACTATGCCCGCATATGTATCATGAAGACGCTGGTTTGAACCATTTGTTGAAGCATTTAATATTCGTTTGCCATCGGATGACGGGGGGACTGACGAACTTATTCCTATTCGTGTAGAATGTCAGGTGTCCAACATGTGCGTCGTGGGGCCATAGGGAGGTACAATGCCCCAAGCGATTGGGAAAGAATGAGATACCTGTTGCACAACACGGCCATGAGCAACTAAGGGGGGTCGTGAAACATCGACCGTTGGATGCGCGATCAAGGTCGAATAGGCAGCGAAACCGTCCGGCAACTACGTCCAGCCAGCTTCGCGCGTCAATCATGTGGAACGGAGGACTGACGGGAGGCGTGGGCACGCACATTTGGAAGCCGAGCTCAGGAGGAAGGGTGACAGGTGGGGGCGAAAGGGAAGGCCATCATATTGACTAAGACGGTTGAGGAGACTAATAATGTGAATCCCCGTGGGGAACACTGCCATGGGAGGTTAGTTCCGCAGGAAACAACCCAGATGTATTGCGGCTAGTGGGTCAGGCGGCAATTACAACGCCTGATACCGAGGGGTGTAATCATTTTGAAGTGTTAAGTGACATGACTGAAGTATCTGACAATCTCCTATCTCAATTGGATCCTAAAGCAAACGCAGCCCACAATGGGGTGCATTTATGTTAGCATTGAGAGCATGGAATGTACGTGGTCTTAATAAACAAGACCACATGAGGGCGGTGGGGATTTGATAGCGCATGAGCAGTTGAGTATGATTGGACTTGTGGAAACACGTGTGGCTGAGTCTAATGCGAGGTTCATTTCGAGTGGCATTAGAACATGATGGAGCTGGTTCTTCGACTATAACGAGGGTCCAGCTACGCGGATTTGGGTTGGGTGGGACCCTTCGTTGTGACAGTGGATATTCTAGAGTTCTCAACTTAGGCAGTTCATTGTCGTGCGGTCACAATGGGGACAAGGGAGACAGTGTTTATCTCCTTTGTGTATGGGAAGTGCAGGAGGGAGGAAAGAGACTTCCTTTGTGGGAAGAGCTTATTACTATGTCTCAAAGACGTGTGGCGGATGCATGGGTGTCCTGGGGGACTTTAATGCTATTTTGCACACGGCTTAGGGACGAGGGGGAACTCCAGCTATGCAAGATATGGAGGAGTTTCAAGCCTGCCTGGTGGGTGCGGATCTTATGACGATACCTACGACGGGTCAGGTTTTCACGTGGTACAATCAGCAGAGGAATGACGCGGGGGTTTGGAGACGGCTCGATCGTATGGTGGAAACCTCCATTGGTTTGCTCGGTTTCCTTACTCGCTCTGTAGATGTGCTCTTCCATCATCGTCAGATCACTCGCCCATTCTGTTGGGCGCTGTTACGCCGCGACAGCAGAAGGTGACTTTTAGATTTGATAATTTATTGAGAAAGGACGAGGCATATTTGGAGCAGGTTCAGCGCATTTGGAGCATTCCGATCATGGTTTCCAATGTTCGTTGTTATGCAACGCTTGAAGATGTTGAAACCGATTGTCAACGGATGAGGAGAGCCAAAGGGGATTTAGCTGCGAATGGTATTGATGCAAAGCGATTCCTTGATCTCGCGTAGGAGTTCTCGTAACGCTTTCCACAAGAGGCCCTTTTTTACGAGCTTGAGCGGTTGTGTCGTACGCTTTATGCGAAAGCCGTAGAGATGGACACACGGCGCTGCCGCAATTGGCCAAGCTTTGCTTGGCTGAAGGATGGAGACCAGTGTTCATCTTATTTCTTTCTATGGGTGGCCATGTGTCGGGCTACTAATCGCATTGTGTCTCTTGAAGATGCGACAGGGGCCTTGTTGGAAGAACCTCATCAGGTGGAGAGTGACCTATTCGGTTTTACCATGAGCTGTTGGGCCAGTCTATCAACTCAACACCGATTGTAGTTGCTGATGTACAACGAGCTGTGACGCGTAGGCTTTCCCCAACGGATACGCAATCCATGATCGGATCGGTGTCTACGATTGAAGTACGTGAGGCGTTCTTCTCTATGGGGGATGAGAAGGCTCCTGGCCCGAATGGGTATACCGTCGCCTTTTTCAAGGCCGCGTGGGGTACAATGGGGGAGGACGTGGCGCGGGCAGTTCAGGATTTCTTTGTGACGGGCAAGCTTCTAAAAGGCCTCAATAGTACACTTATCACACTTATCCAAAGAGAGAGACGTCGGTCGTGCGACTGATTTTCGCCCTATTTCGTGCTGTAATGCGATTTATAAGGTTATTCAAAGATTTTGGCGAACAGACTCAAGCCGTTTTCTGCCTGGGTTGGTGCATGGGACGCAGATGGCATTTATTACGGGCCGTCGCATTAGCGACAATGGGTTGCTGCCCAAGAGTGTGCCTAGGTTATAAGTCGAAGAGGAGACCGTCGCGGGCAATGTTCAAGATTGACCTGGAGAAGGCGTATGATAAGGTTGAGTGAAGTTTCTTGCAGGCCATCCTTGAGGCTATGGATTTCACCCAACGTTCATTGGATGGATTAGGTCATGTGAGGTCACCGGCGTGTGTCCTCTGCGACGAGCTGCATGTTGAGACGGCCCAGCATCTCTTTTTTCGATTGTAAGTAGTCTCGCCACTGCCTTCAGCTGCTTAGGAGACGTATTCGATGGTTATGGCCTATCGAGAGTGGAGAGCATGCATTCGATGGGCGGCGGCTAGATGGCAAGGGAGACATCTTATTCAAGCAGCTTATAGACATGTGTTGGATTCTCCCGTGTATCATATTTGGAAGGCTAGGAACAAGCGCTGGAAGGAGGGGACCGTAACGACCCCGATCGGCTTGTTGGCTGTGTGCTTGCGCTGGTTACTATGTGCATTAGTGGTACGTCCACTAAGTATGAGCTTCAACGTCTGGCTATTCGCAGACTATGGCGGGTGGCTTAGTAGTTGGTTGGGCTGCTTTCTTTTTGCTTTCTTTCTTTTTGCTTCCATTTTGTTTGTTCCCAGTAGCATGTTACTGGTTGGTTGTGCGGAGTTATGCTCCCACTCATCTTGTATTCTTTTCCTCCTTTTCTTTTAACGGGACCTTACACCAGAAAAAATTTAATGGATTCGCGAAGTAAGCATATAAGGGGAGTGTAACGAATTAGATGAAGTTGGCCAATCACTTTGCGAACAGAAGGAGATCGTGAAGTAGACTCGACGAACTCAACTTAGCGAACCCAACTTCACGGGTCATTAGGGCACTACTTCACGAATTAGATATAAGGCATTAGACTTGACGAATTAGAATACTTGGCGAACTATGTGATGACCAACCACCTGGTAACATGGTACCAGCCACCAACCAAGATCACGCACGGAAGAAAAACACACCAAATATGCCTAGTTCAACCAAGCAATACGCCAAACTCGACGCATTGCACGTAGCTGCAGCTCGTACTTGTGCGATATGGTGGAGAGTCGTACGCTAAGAAGTGTGTCAACCTCCGCCACGATCTGAGAAGGTGAACGGCGTCGTCCCTCATGCCATCGTCGATTGCGCTCGAGCCAGAGATGGTAAATCAATGAGGCGAGAGCGTGACGGGGGCCCAGCCAAGCTAGATGTCAGCTCCTCCATCTCCTTGTTGCCCAGTGAATAGCAAGCCAGTCCGTATACAGCCAGCCAAAGCGCATGTGATTGCGTAACAATCGTAGGCATTGTCTCGAGGAGGAGCAATCAAAAAGAGATGGCGAATAGTCCACGAGTTGTTCATCGCAAAGAAGGCATGTAGAGTTACTGCTACCTCCGCTACCCACGGCTTGTCCTTAGTTGCCAACTTGTCTCTAATAGTGAGCCACATGATGAATTCGTGTCTTGGAACGGAGATCGGACCACCAAAAAGTGAGTACCACTGGATCGTAGGGCGTCGTGGCCTCAGTTTCTCTCTAGCCAAATGGGTAGTGAAGCATCCATTCCCGAAGCCGTCCAAAGTATCTTATCCTCCGCATCTGGTCGGACAGACGGCAAAAGTGGAGCGATGTCCATGTACTCAGTCGTAGAATGGGTCGGCCAGTTCCATCCATGCTCGTTGATGATGGAGCTGAGCCTAGAATCAAGAGGTAGTCCTATGACCATCGGCCCTCAAGGAATGTGCTCCACCAGCGCTCCCGCGAGAAGCCATGGATCAGTCCAGAGGCATGTGTTGGCTCCATTCCCAATGCGAAACTGAATGAGAGGCTGAGTGTATTGGCGAAGCTTCAAGATCTTCATCCAACTCCAAGAGGTCCGCACGGTTGGATATACGGACCACAATGATGTGTTGTGCAGCCTTGTCTATCGAATCCAAGTAGCCCAAATTAGATAGAATGCTGACATTTTAATTTTATGCTTAAGGTCCGGAATTAAGAATTTCACCGTGTTAGTAGCTAATAATCTACGGAAGACAGGTAAGTGGGGAATTCAATTACAACACATAAAATAAGTTATGGGTGCATATTTTATGTGACTATCTTTGTGAAATTTTGTGAAATACCTGATACATGAAATGACGGATAAGTATTTTGTGTACTATTCACGTATGCATTTCCACGTGCATGCACGAGTTACACGAGAGTTTTGAGATGTGCGCATGCACAGTATATGGTCGCCTATGTGCGATAAATATTTGCCGATATGGGCATTCGATGTCGACTCGAAGTTGAGTCAGAGCTACTTCTACGAAGCACCATGACGGAATTTAAGCCGTCGAAGATATGTACTTGACTTTTAATTGTAGTGGGAAGAAGCGACCTGGCTTGAATTGCCCGGTAAATAGCAACCCAGTTAACTGGAGTGGGCACAGTCGGTGATCGGGGAAGGAAATCGTTAGATAGTTTGACAACCATTAAACGACTGCCTAGGGGAAAACCCTAGTGTAGGTCCAGCTGGAGTAGACCACTATTGTATTTTATCCTTATTGGATTTGAGCTCAGGATGGTGCGAGTAGCAAGTCAGCTGAGGGCCCTGAATTAGAATGAAAAAGAAATGAGATGCGAGAATTAGAAAGCATTTGCGCGGATGCCTTTGCGAATTATGTCACGTGCACGACATGCATAGTTTCCACTTACTGAGCTTTATGGCTCATCCATGTTTTTATGTGTTGTAGGATCACACGATCACGGTATGTGATCTTCTGATGGCAAGGCCATCTTTTGAAGCCTCCTGAGACTTTTGAGGGTGGAGTGTGTACATGGATGCGACCTATGTGGTGGGCGCTAGTTTCTTTTGCCGCGTTATGTACCATCCTATGTAAATAGTGTTGGGATGATATTTTGATGTACAGGATAATTTCCTTTTTATAAAAAGAAAATTTTATACGTATTTTCGGATAACATAACTATCAGTACTTAGATAGTCATGAGAATTAGGAATAAATAAGCGGTAGAAGGCGGGGCTCCACACACCCTAACATCGTCAATAATAAGATAAAAGAGAAGTCCTGAGAAGTACATCACTTAGCCTTTCTCTAGTAGTTATTCCCCTCCCTGCTCACTATGCTTCACTTGACATGAGTTGATAAGAGTCATATTATTCCTATTTTAAAACCCCCCGTAATGCCCTTACTAAAGGAAGGGTTGACTCTAGGTTATGTCATACTCTCATAAATTTGATTAGGGAATTAAATTATATGAAGTATAGTCCAAGTTTCCCACTAAGAGAGTCGACCAGGAGTTTCAAAATGACCATTGACATAAGGAAACTTAGATCTTGTCGGGTTATGATACATAGAGAGTATGTTTATCTTATTGAAAATAGATCTCCCATTTAGAGTGCTCCTAGACAGACCACTCTACGGAACACATCATCAATCCACGCTGAAGTTGTTCACTCATCCTTTGTTAAGCCTTTCTTCTCTAAATATGCAATCGAAACTAGGGAAAAGAAGTGATGTCGAAGAGCAACTCCAAGATATAAATGGAGATAGGGTAGTTGCTCCATTCCTTTATATACGACATGGATTAATAATTCAACTACATATCACTATGAGTGCCTTACTTTCAAGGAAGGGGAAACAACGCATTAGCATGAGTGATCTTCAGACATACTACTTCTTTCTGGGGACATTGATCCAAAAGGTTCAACATCACAATGAAAATAGTGAGTCGATAAACGGAGAATGAACACACTCGCCCACCCGAAAGCTTAATGCAAAGATTGAGTAGCTCAATCCATTTGGGGTCACTTGGAGCAGACTAAATGAGATAGACAGCTATAGCTCCTATTAAGGTGAAAGAAAGATGTGATAGTGTTTCGTATCATGGCCCACCGAGCGCACGCGTACTCTACCTTTTCTCAGCTCTGTCCTAGCGTAGGCTCATATTACTGAGCCCATTGGTTATTTCAAGCGGTTCCTTCGAGCAAGTGAGGAAGCTACTTATTTAGACGAATGAGTTCGCTCCTCTTTGTAAGTGAATTGAAAAGAAATGGATTGATTCAGTTGGCCATGTGTCTTGACTACCTAGTGGTTTGCTCTGTTCGGGGGCTGACTTCGATTAGTCGGGCCCACCCCAACAGTGGTATCAGAGCTACGGCTCATGAATGTTTTGACCGAAGGCCTCGAAAGCCATGTGGCGAATGAGCGGTCGACGTAGCTTAATGCAAATGCACAGCACCAACTGGTAACAAACTACCAGCTCACTACCAAGAGAATAGACAAGAAAATGCAAAAGCTAGTTTTAAGTGCAAGACCCGTCTCTCTACCAAGCTATGTGCCAAACACGCCGTAATTCAAGAGCCTGCAGCTGGTATTTCCTCGAGAGAGTAGATAGTCGCAAGCATAATATGGTCTCGATATCAGCTGCAAGCTGTTCAAGAGGCCGCTGCCTCCCCACACGCCACCTTCTGTAACGCTTTGCCCAGATGTGGTAGACAGCGAAGCAAGGATGTGGCGCGGGAGCCACGCAAGGTGGTGTCCCCGCCATCTAAGTGCAGCCCAATGAATTCCTGCATTCCAGTCCCGCCGTGGCCATCTCGCATCTGCCGTAAGCACCGTCTAGAGAATGGGCACTCAAAGAACAAGTGGCGTGTAATCTCCGCAGGTTGGCCATCCCCCAACAGGCATGAGGGAGTCCCTGCCACCGCCGTCACACAGGCCTTGTCTTTAGTCTCCAACCTATCCTTAACTGCCAGCCAAAGTACGAACTCATGCCGTGGTATAGAGATCGGGCCGCCAAATAGCGTATACCTTGGAACCTGTGGGAGCTTCAGCCGCAAGCTTTCTCGCGCCGAGTGAGTAGAGAACCTTTCACTGCCCGAAGCCGTCCACCGTATCATATCCGCTTCGGCCGATCGAACTTGGGGAAGAATTGGGGCAATCTCCAAGTATTCCGCTGTCGTCTGCCTGGACACTGCCACCTCGCATCGTCAATTACGACGCTCAGCCACGAATCCAGGTGTATGCCCATGACCATAGGTCTTCGCAGGAATCGCTTCACCAACGGGCCAGTGAACAGCCAAGACCAGTCCACAATCGCATACCAGCTCCATTGCCTATGCAGAAGTTGATAAGCGGTCGGATATGATGTTGAAGCTTAAGCAACTTTCGCCAGCTCCAAGAAGTTCGTGCCGTAGGCTTGATGGACCATAATGAGGTGCTGTGTAGTCGTGTCTGACGGAACCACGTGGTCTAGATGGAGGTCTTGATTCTACTTAGGAGGCTCCAGATAAGGCGCATTAGCAACGCCTTATTGTCAGTCTCGATAGAACGTAGCCAAAGGCCCCCTCCTCTCGTGGAACACAAACATCAGCCCACGCCACCTTGGCGCTAGCTCCAGCCACAGGAACTATTTGAGTCGCATTTCAATATTAAGAATACTACTTTGGAGAGTAAGAAGATGCCCGCCAGTAGGTATGGAATCCCATGATAACCCATCTGATTAGCTGGAGCCTCCCAGCATAGGAGAGTGGCTTGTTGGTCCGTGACCCTAGGCGCTGATCCATAGATCGAAGGAGCAGTGCACCATCTGCAAGTGTAAGCCGTGAAGTGATGAGCGGGACCCCCAAGTAGCGTACCGGCATGGAGCCATTGAAATCCCATAATGGGAGCACTCCTTTCAAGCAATCAGCGCGCTTTGAGACAAACATCTCGCTCTTGGTGATATTTGCCCTCAAGCAAGATAGGAAGCGAACAAGTCAAGGACGTCCTGAAACACCTTCACGGATTCCACGTCCGCATGCAAACGTAAGCATAAACAGTAAAATGGGCTCACATCGCCAATGGTACTGAAAGCAGCCACTTTGTCTAATATGGTCCACGATAATACATGGTTCCACCACCAGTGTAAAAAGGTAGGATGATATGGGGTCACCATGTCGCAGTCCGCGTCATCCTCTGAAAAACCCCTCCGGTCGGTCGTTGATATTAATGGAAAAACAAGGTGTCGTGAGGCACGAGCCGATCCAGCCGACAAACATAGGATGAAAGTTAATCGCTGTGAGTCTGGCATGAATAAAGTCCCACTCCACCTTGTCGTACGCCTTCACCAAGTCAACTTTGAACGCCACGCGAATGTTGTTGGTGATTTTTTAAATTTCGATCGATCGTTCCTTTTGATCTCACGGCCACCGTTGCTACATCATCACGGTGACGGCCAGCCGGTGGTTGCTGAACATGAAAGAAGGGTTTTTGGGGGTATATTGCGGCTGTTTTGGAAAAGTCAATCGAGGTTTCACGTTTTTGGGCGGATGATGTCTGAATCGAATGGGGCGCCTATGGCATCGCCACTTCTGATCATGGTGACAAGGGGGACACCGAACTGTGGGGGGTTGATGGCGATCGGCACCGACTCGACGGCGGCGAGGGCTACTACTCAGAATTCTGATCGCGCGGCGCAAATTGTGGATGATTCAGCGGCCGATAGCGCGCCGATTCCACCCATGCTAGATCTCGCCGCGTTGTGTGCCGCCTATCCTATTTCGCCAAGTGCTTCGATGGGGACCGATTTCATATCTGGTTGGACGGTTTCATGGGACTGAAACGATAGGGCATGGGGCGATGGCCGAATCAATGGGCTGATCTTGGGTGTGGAAGAAACCACGAACCTAATTGGGGCACGACCCGTACGGGGATCTCCCACGAATCTAATTGGGAGACCGGCCACGCTATCGCCGTGGGGACTGACGGCGAGACGGTGCGTTGACATGGACAGTGCCGAGGATAATGAGCGTGTAGATAAGGAAATCACTATGGACGGCCCTCATGCGGCGGGTGTAGTGGTCTCCACTCAACGAAGGCTAGGGTTCCATACCCAACACCCAAATCTCAGGTGCTTTGCAGCAGGCATCAACGGTGATGGAACCTACGGTGACTAGGGGACGGGAGGTGAGTGATGTGATGCAGACGGAGGTGTTTACATCGGTGGCGAAGATGGGGGGTGCTAACGGCGTCGATGGACCTGATGGCCCCTATTGGACCGAAAGAGGCTGAAAAGGACCGGCCTACGAATTTGAGTATGGCTGAGATGAGAACAGATAGAGTGGGCTGTAATGGCCCAACAATTGAGCCATCTCGCAGTGGGGTATTTTCCTGACTTGGACCTATCCGCACGTTGACAACCGGGACGACATACTCTGCGGTTGTTATGGGATTGGGTGCGTGCCCACGATAGCTCAGGACATGCATTAGTGGTATGAGATTGGGATATACTCCACCTTCTATAGTGGGTGGGGTAGGGGAGGCACGGCCACCGCGTGAGGTGGCACTGCGTGGGGTTGATCTTAGAATCATACATTTGTTGGGGAAGAAGCCGTATTTTCCATTCGTGGAGCGGTATGTACGGTCGATATGGGGTTGCTTGGTGGAAATTCGGTCCACCATAAACGGTTTCTTCATGTTACGTTTCGAGGATGAGAAGGCCATGGTTGACGTGTTAGAAGGGGGTCCCTGGATGATGCAAGGTCAGCCCTTATTTTTGGAACCCTGGAAGCCTAGGATGTCCTTTGAAAGGAAGGAGGTTGTTAAGCTACCACTATGGGTGAAACTATGGAATGTCCCTTGCGAACTTTGGACACAGGAAGGCCTAGGAATAGTAGCGAGTGTAGTAGGTCGCCCGCTATTCGCGAATGGTGTCACATCGAAGGGGAAACGTTTAATGTTCGCCTACAATCTGATGTCGGCGGGGTTGATGAAATTATTCCCATTCGAGTAGAGTATGAATGGCGACCTTCCCAATGTCCTGCATGTACTTCATGGGCTCCAGGGCACGCACAGTGCCCAAGGCAAGTGGACGAGAGGATCGACCGACTATGCCACAGTGCCATGACCCGCAGATGGTGGTAGTAGAGCATCGGACTATGGAGAACCAAGCTAGGCGGAAGACCATGCCGGCAACCCTGGCTCACCGGTTGGTCACCAACCAATTGACCCGTAGGAATGCCCCATTGTATGGTCACTCAAATGGGAGCGCGCGATTTCATGAGGATGGCGACGGGTGGAGCGAAAGGGAAAGCGCTCATGGTGACGGGGCCAGGTACGCATGATGAGCTTCCTAAAGGGGAGCAGCACCTGGGGACGCGAATTCATCACGTTGTAGCTCTGGCTCCCATCGATGGATCATGCGGCTTGCCGCTCATCTCATGTGGAGGATCGAAATTGATTTGACGTATTGCGTGACTTGACTGAAGCGACTGGTACTTCTTTCTCTTATTTGGGCCCTAAAGATAATGTAGCCCATGATGGGGTTCACTTATGATAGCAGTTGGAGCGTGGAATGTACGTGGTCTTAATAAGCAAGACCATAGGAGGGCCGTACGGGACTTGATAGCGATGGAAGGATTGAGTATGATTTGGCCTTTTGGAGACTAGGGTTTCTATTTCTAATGCAGGTGTCATTTTGAATGGCATTAGAGGACACTGAAATTGGTTTTTTGATTATGATGATGGACCGGCTATGCGAATATGGGTTGGATGGGACCCAGCTGTGCTCAAGGTGGAGGTGCTTGAATTCTCGACTCAGGCCGTCCACTGTCGCGTGATGTCGGTGGTGACGAGGAAGATGCTTTTTATTTCTTTACTTATGGGAAATCCAGGAGGGAGGAACGAATGCCTTTATGGGCAGAGTTAATTACCTAGTGGCAATCCCGTGTGGCGGATACATGGATGGTCCTGGGGGACTCCAATGCAATATTGCACACGGCAGAGGGAAGAGGGGGTACGCCTTCTAGGCAAGACATGGATGACTTTCATGCAGGCCTGGTGGGGGCGGATCTGACCACTTTACCTACGACGGGTAAGACTTTCACGTGGTACAACCAACAACGGGGAGACGTTGGGGTCTGGCGGAGACTTGATCACATGTTGGGAAACCCCCAGTGGTTCGCCCGTCATTTTAACTCATTCTGTCGATGTGTATTGCCTATATCATCAGACCATTCGCCTATACTTCT
The DNA here is from genome assembly GCA_027422505.1 of Craterostigma plantagineum. Classification (NCBI taxonomy): domain Eukaryota; kingdom Viridiplantae; phylum Streptophyta; class Magnoliopsida; order Lamiales; family Linderniaceae; genus Craterostigma; species Craterostigma plantagineum. The sequence continues at coordinate 7,065 of JAPQWV010005425.1, read as the reverse complement.
GGGTGCTCGACCACCACGGCTGCAAAAGGGGATGTTTCGGTTTGAAAGTTTTTTGACGAAGGATACTGCTTTTCTGGAGCAGGTTCACCGTATATGGAGTGTACCTCTCCATGGATACCCTAGTTATATTATCATGCAGCGCTTGAAGTTGTTGAAATTGATCTTTAGGCAAATGTGGAGGGTCAAGGGGAACCTAAGGGAAAACGTAACCGATGCGCAACGATTCTTGGACATCGCTCAGGAATTTTCTTCACGCTACCCACAAGAGAGCCTCTTTTGCGATTTTGATCGGATATGTCGTTCGCTTTATACTACAGCGGTGGCTATGGAACATATGTACCTGTCGCAACGTGCCAAACTAGCTTGGCTGAAAAATAGTGATCAATGCTCCTCCTATTTTTTTCGTAAGGTGGCAATACGACGTGCCACTAATCGAATACTTTCTGTTGAGAATGTTGATGGAGTCTGCCCATGCATCCCCCGTCTCGGTTGATGACTTCCGAAGGGCTATCACGCGTACGCTTTCACCAGTGGATGTGCTTTTTATGATTCGACCAGTGGATGCTGAGGAGGTACATGAGGTGCTTTTCTCTATGGGGGATGAGAAAGCTCATGGACATGATAGTATACGGTGGCTTTCTTCAAGGCGGCATGGGTGATTATCGGCGCCGACGCCGTTGGGCTGTCCAGGAGTTCTTTGTTACAGGCAAGCTCCTAAGGGACCAACAACACTATCATCACGCTGATCCTAAGAGAGAGTCACCACGCCGTGCGATGGATTTTCGGCCCATATCATGCTGCAGTTCCTCTATAAGGTGATCTTTAAGATTCTTGCTAGTCGACTTAAGCTTTACCTTCCGGGCTTAGTACATGCGACGCAGACGGCGTTTATCCCTGGAAGAAGGATTAGTGACAATGTCCTCTCGGCGCAAGAACTTTGCCTGGACTATAACTCTAAGGGACGGCCATCGACGGCGATGTTTAAGGTGGACCTGGCCAAGTTATGATAAGGTAGAGTGGAGCTTTGTGCTGAAGTCCTAGAAGCTACATGTTTTCATCCCACGTACATTGGGTGGCTGTGCACGTGCTTGATGACACCGACCTTTTCACTGAACCTGAATGGAAATATGGTAGGATTCTTTGTGGGGGAAGAGGGGAATTCGACAGGGCGACCCCATATCTCCGTATCTCTTCACGCTGGTAATGGAGGTACTCTTTGGGCTGCTCTCCTTGTGTATCTCTGAGGAGCCACGGTTCAGAATCATTGGAGGTGCGAGCCCATGGACCTGGTCTCTTTAGCTTTCACTGATGATTTATTACTCTTCAGCCATGCTGAGCCGTCTCAATTGGCATACTGAAGGCTGCCCTAGGGCGTCTCGTGGCTCTGTCAGGATTACAACCGAATCCTGCCAAGAGTGAGATGTATATTTCACGGCGTGTGGAAGGATTGACGCCACAGTTCCAGTCTCTTATGGGTTATCGCGTGGGACACCTTCCTGTGCGCTACTTGGGGGTCCCTCTTATCGCCTCCCGTCTATCGATTGGAGATAGTGCATCGTTGATGCAACGGGTGGACCAGCGTCTTGGGTCATTGCATAAATGGTCGTTATCGTATGCAGGCCGCTTTCAACTGGTTAAATTGGTTCTCCAAGCCCTTCATATGTATTGGTTCGGGATATTTTTGTTGCCTAAGGGCGTAGTCCGAGCTTTGGAGACCCGATTTCGGAAATTTCTATGGGTGGAGCAAATGCGAAGGTTGCATGGGAGGTTCTATGCTTGCCAGTATTTGAGGGGGGAATGGTCTCAGGTCCACTGTGGTGGATAATAAGGTGCTCCTGCTGGTGGATAATAAGGTCATCCCCAGCCTCACATCTGGTCCCAGGTGGGTTAGCATCCAGAGATAAGCCATTCTCTTTTGATATTCCCAGTGAGAAATCCCTCTGAGCTCGACTCGTTCAACTTCTTAACTTTGTTCGGTGACCTCCATATGTGTTCTCAAACTTCTTCAAGGAAGGGAATCTCAATTCTGATAATTTCCCACGATGTGTCGACTCGAATGAATCCTGGTATTTGCCTTGTAGGAGATTTCGTTCTTCGTGCAATAAGCTCTGGAAGCCCTTGGGGATCTGTCCATGGTCTTCACCTTCCTGAAGTTCTTCGTCTTCTATCAATACTAGGTCAACTGAAGCTCGCTGTAGGAAGTGTCGAACGTCCTCGAGTCTCTGCCTTTGTATCTCCCCGGGCATGGTGTGGGTCATCCACTGTCCTTCGAAGATGTACTTGTCGAGGAAGTCGTGAGTGTTGAATCCACTTCCTGATGGTCCCAAGTGGTCAGGAGCGATCGAGGGAGTTGCTGGAGTCTGCGCCAGGGCCACGAGCATTGCGACACTTGCTTCATCTTCCGGAAGCAAGGGGCTTGTAATGGTCTGTGGTGGTGTGGACGGAGGCGTTCTTATGTTGAAGGTTGGTGGGTCTGGGTCGGCTTGGGTTAGAGTTTGGATGGTTCGGTGCGTGGTGGTGGTTGTTTGGATAGTAGGTTGTGAGGTTTCAAAGGCTTCAGTCCTTGTTTGCATCGAGCCCAATCCTTGACCTTGTTCTTTTGGCCTCTTCTCTCCCTCATGATGATCCTGATCATCAGGGTCGTCATGTCGTCGTCTGGAGTGGGAGCTTTGGCCTCGGCATGTTTGAGTAGGCAGGTCAGGATGGTCCACCAGTCGCCTATAGAGTGATTCTTCCTGAGGCGACGGATGGTAACGCCTATGAGGGGGCGAGGAGTATGTCGTGGAGCTCGGTGATTGGGATTGTGTATGGGTGGATTAGGATGGATGAGTTGATGAGAGGGTCGGTGGGTGTGGGGTGTGAGGGTGTGAGGTTGGCTTGTGACGAAGTAGCCTCAGAGACGGGCACTTTCACGGTGCTGCGGGTCTCAATGGCGGTGGAGTTCACTCTCCATTATCTTTTCTTCGACGGATCGAACGGCTTCGGAGAGAGCGGCTTGGAAATGTGCTTCTATCACAAGGGGTTCTGATGCCTCTGTCGTGGATGGACCAGGTCGAAAGATGTCGCCTGTTGGCAATCCTTGAATGAACACCATCTCATCGGGCTGGCTCGTAGTCACTTGAGGTTGTGACTGTGCGAGACTTCCATTCAATCCTTGATTTGAATCTTGAGATTCACATCTATGGATGTTTGTGACAGGCTCAGATTGAACTGTGCATCAGACATTTCTATGTCGAGCTGCGGCTCAAGATTGAGCAAAGAAGGGTCTGTAGCCATTGGAGTGATGGCTGGCATCGTGTCTGACGTAGTGGTGACAGCAGTGAAGATAGACCTCGAATGGGATGCTCAGTCGCCTTGGAGTCCGTCTTATCAAATGAATTTCCTCGTCTGACTCGGTGTCGGGCGGGGTAGCCGTTGTGGCGACCCTACTTCCTATTAAGTAATTTGGCGGATTTCCGCAACGAAAGTCGCAGAGGACCCGATTTTTCAAAAAAACATTTTGTATAATAATATACATAGATAATTTAAAGCTGGGTTTACAAAATGCGTCACTATAATACAGCTGGCCGAAGCCCCAAAAATCCAACCCGACTATCCTACGCCTCTCCACAGGTCGCGTCCCATGTACTGCACCGCCCTCAAAAGCCCGTTGGAGTCACCGTCGCCAGCCAGCCTACTGCTCACCCTGACACTTATTAGTGTCTTGCTCAGTCTACCTACAAAATAAAACCCTCAGTAAAATTGCCCAGTAGGTGGTAGTAAAAATATGCAATGCGTGCGTGCACTCATCCCAATCCCATGTCCTCACAATATGATAATGCACGCTCAAACCTATGTCACAGCTCATCACCTTATAGGCCCCTCGGCTAGACTCGACACCCACGCGTGCAATGGCAAAGTACGCCATAACCGTGCGGTAGCCCACGTCGGCAGTGCCAGGTTGCTGCTTCCGCACATAATCTCAACCCGACGGTTTTCCCCAAGTAGTATACCACTAACCCCGGGTAGACAGAATCTCATATCGTCAGCCGTCCCTGAGCCAAATAATATCCGGTGGTGTACACCTCGGTGGATCAATCCCGAGTAGATGGGTGTCGCAAACCCCCTCTCCTACCAGGTGCCACGCGAGTCTAACCCTGACGACAATAACAATCACTCTACCCCACTTAACCGACACCGTAAGGCGTCTCCGTATAAATACGGTACAATCATCTCCCACGTGCATTTCGTGAAATGCAAACATAATCAGTTACATATAACCCGTACAATTATTATACCAGCCGATCGTATTAATTCATCAAAATAATCTTAAGATTTTTAAATATGGGTTGACCCGAATTTCTAGTCAAAATATGAAACTATTTTCATTTTAAAGCTGATTTGGACTGAAAATAATTTTATTTAAAAGAATTGGGCCTAAAATAGGGCAAAGCCCAAAATTAAACTCGCTGGTCAACACTGGTCAAAGCCCAAATCTGATTTCGCACGATTCCAAACTAAAATGCTGGTCAACCCGCGAATCTTTTGGGTCAATGCCCGATTTCGCAAAATCACTCGTACAATTCTCGAATCGCCGGTTTTGAATTGGTCAACTCGCGAAATAATCCCGTATTGGGTATTACTTCCTCCCCTTAAAAGAAATTTCGTCCCCAAAATTTAAGTCGTCTGAAACAACTCGGGATACTTCTCATGCATTTCGTCTTCTCGTTCCCAAGTGGCTTCTTCGACTATTTGGTTTCGCCATAAGACCTTCACTAGGGGAATATTCTTATTCCTTAGTCGCTTCACCTCATACATCAAAATCTCTACGGCCTTTCATCGCAACTCAAGTCCGGTTTCAATTGCTGGTGAAGTGCCTCGCTTCGTAGCACGTGATTTCGGGTCCAGAACGTACTTCCGTACGTAGACAGGTGGAAGACGTCATGGACTTATGCTAGCGATGTCGGTAATTCTACCTGATACGCTACTTCACCGACTCTTTTCAAAATCTTGAATGGTCCTATATATCTCGGACTCAGCTTTCCTTTTCATCCGAAACGTTTAACACCCTTCATCGGTGATATCTTCAGAAGACTTGATCGCCTTCTTCAAATTCTAACGGCCTTCGTCTTTTGTCCGCATAACTCTTCTGACGACTTTGAGCCGTTTGCATTCCTCCCGAATTTAACAACAGCCTCGGTCATTTCACGAATCTTCTCGGGACCTAACAATGCCTTCTCGCCAATTTCATCCAATGAACTGGGATCGACATTTACGCCCATACAAGGCTTTGTAAGGTGCCATACCAATCGTTGCTTGATAGCTGTTGTTGTATGAAAAATTCGATCAGCGGGAGATAGTTACACCAACTTCCTCGGAAGTCCAGAACACACTCTCTCAGCATGTCTTCAAGCGTTTGGATTGTTTTTTCCAATTGTCCGTCAGTCTGGATGATAAGCTGAACTAAAGGATAATTTAGTCCCCATCGCTTTCTGTAAGCTTACCCAGAATTGAGACAGAAATCTTCAATCTCGATCTGAAACGATCGACATCGGGATTCCATGGAGTCGTACTGTTTCTTGGATATACAACTCTGCATACTTTTCCATGGAATAGGTTTGATTGATTGGTAAGAAATGGGCAGACTTAGTCAGTCTGTCGACAACCACCCAAATCGCGTCGTGACCTTTTACGGTTTTTGGTAACCCGACGACGAAATCCGTTGTTATGTGATCCCACTTTCCACTCCGTGTCGTCAAGGGTTGCAACATCCCTGCCGGTCTTTGATGTTCGTTTTGATCTATTGACAGGCCAGACGTCGACTTATGAAAGCAACAATATCTCTTTTCATTCCTGGCCACCAGTAGTTCAATCTCAAGTCTCGGTACATCTTCGTTGCACCAGGATGCCCGAGTAGGTTGTCGTGTGTGCCTTCGTCATTAACGTTAGGCAGATGTCTTCATCCATTGGCACATATAGGCGACCTCTGAATCGTAAGCTTCCATCGTCTCGGAATTCGAAATCATCTGTATCTTGTTCGTTTCGGATCTTCAGATACAATTCATCTTTGTTTAGTGCCTCGTGATCCGCTCTAACAGCGTCGGCTTAAGTGTTAACGTTGCTAATTCGCTTCAATCTCTCCAAAGTTGATTACCTCAACTCCGAGTTGGCACAATTCAGCGTTTACCGCTTTCCGGCTCAACGCATCTGCGACTACGTTAGCTTTCCATGGGTGGTAACTTATTGCGCAGTCGTAGTCTTTCGCTAGTTCAAGCTTTGCCTTATATTCAACTCCTTCTGTGTGAAGAAGTAATTCAGGCTCTTATGATCCGTTAAGATCTCGCACCTTTCTCCGTACAGATAGTGTCGCCAGATCTTAAGGGCAAACACTACGCAGCGAGTTCAAGATCATGGGTGGGGTAGTTCTTCTCGTACGACTTCAATTGTCGGGAGGCATATGCAATTACCTCGCCGTTCTGCATCAATACACAACCGAACCATTCTTCGAGGCATCACTATACACTGAGAATCCTTCGGTACCCAAAGGTATTGATAGAACTGAGCAGTTGTCAATCTTTTCTTCAGCTCATGAAAGCTCCGCTCGCATTCATCGGTCCACTTGAAAGGGACTTGTCAAATTCGTAAGCGTCGAGGCTTTGCTGGAAAAATCCATAATAAATTCTGATAGTATCCAGCAAGTCCGAGAAAAACTTCTGACTTCCGTGGGAGTGGTCGGTCCGTGGCCATTTCTCTATTGCTTCAATCTTACTGGGATCTACTGAAATTCCGCTTCCTGAAATAATATGCCCTAGAAAACCCAGTTCAACCAGAATTTCCACTCTTGAATTTAGCGAATAATGCTTCTCTCGGAGAATTCCAAGGACCGTTCTTAGATGTTCGTCGTGCTCCTCCTTTGTCTTAGAATAGATGAGGAAATCGTCAATAAAGACGATAACAAAGCGATCCAGAAATTCCTTAAACACCCGGTTCATCAGATCCATGAAAGCAGTAGGAGCATTCGTTAGCCCGAAAGGCATGACCAAAAATTCATAGTGGCCGTATCTCGTGCTGAATGCGGTTTTGGGA
>JAPQWV010005424.1:0-19164 GCA_027422505.1 Craterostigma plantagineum | reverse complement strand
AATGCGTGCCTAGGTTAGTTTTATGCTTTATTAGTTACGAGATTGTCCCAATCGAGATACTTGTACAAGATTTACCCCATAGTCTAGGCATCTGTGCTACTATAATATGCTGCTATTAGAATTTTCAATGCTGCTATTATTGCTTTCGATATGATTTAGTAGGTATATTATGTTTCAAGGCCCCAAAAATGTTTTACAAATAGTTTTCAAGGCCCTTTTGGAAAAATCATTAGTTTAAAGGACCTAATTTTCGTAAATTTTAGAGATAAGGACCTAAAGTTACACAAGTGTTACTTCAGAGCAATGAAGTGTTACTGAGGAACAATGAAGTGTTATTTCAGAACAATAAAGTGTTACTCGGGAACACATGAAGTGTTATTGCAGAACAAACAAGTGTTACTGAGGAACAATGAAGTGTATTGAGGAACAATAAAGTGTTACTGCAGAACAATTAAGTGTTATTGCAGAACAATGAAATGTTACTGCAGAAATCGGGTCCTTAAAACTAATTATTTTTCTGTCAGGGCCTGAAACCTAAGTTCAGACTCTGACAGGGGCCTGAAACGTAATTTCCCCTTTAAGTAAATCATGCAGGCAAGATAAAGTTAGCTGAGAACATTGACAGTGACAAGACATTTGATGGTGAAGGATAGTTGCTGATTGAGGCATCCAAAATAGGTTCTTAAATATCGAGATTTTTCGTCATTAATATTGTAATTTTTGGCAAATATCAGAAGAAATGATGGGCTATGACATATGATCTGATCATACGTTACCAGTAAACAACAAACAATTATTACTGGAATCCGTTGTGTGGTTCTGTCTGCTGTTAATATGCGATGAGATGAAACTATTTAGTTTTTACGATAATATTGTATTATGCTATATTTCAGATAAATATTGAGAAGCATTCATCGATTATTTAATTGTTTTACAACTCGTCAATTTTTTAATATATCTCCTGAAACGCGATGACGCAATATAATCAAGAAACTTTACAAAATGGCACATCCACATTGTATGATAGTATGGTCACGAGGAAGCTCTCTGATGTCTTTGCGTAACAGAATGAACAAAATTCCAACCTACTTTATATGTAATAATTATTATTATTATTTGCTTGTTTGACTATATCTTATTAAATATTTGTGGTGCAGGTGGCAATACTTCAACTGATTCGCAGCAAGTACGCACGTACACTCAAATCTGCTAATATCTTTTGACCATGTCTAACTTCACTAAATACGCATTGCATTAAATGAAAAGTATTATAACGTGTTTTTTATTTGGGGTTTCTACGCTTAATCCCAACTTGCAAACAAAAAAGACATTTCAGTACCTTTGTCAGACTATTTATATCTTAGGTACCTCTTTCAAAGTTTTCTTGCACTTAGGTACCTAATGGACGAAAATAGCCGCCATCAAAACATGATATTACCATTTTACCTGCTTTTAACTTAAATTATATATAGAAAAAGAAAACTAAACCAAACACAACCGAAAACGATTCCCTCAGCATAATCTACACTGATCTTTCTTGCAACCCCATTCATGAGATCTCCCTCCCCAAATAGAATTAATCTTCTGAAGGTATTTTTTGCCTCGCCGATCGATTCTCGACATCTCTTACATGTGATGGTAATTTGGTATTATTTTATTTTGAGTCGTGTTTTCAGTTATATGCTAAATTCGGATGGATTATTGTTGTGATTAGCAATTCGAATACTTGATTGATTATGGGCTTTTTATTTCGGTATCAATTTGAGATTTCCTGTGTAAAAAAGGTTTTTATAGGTTGTTCCCAGGTGTTTGAAATTTGGTCCTCGTATGCTTTGATTAGGGTTGTTTTTGCTGGACATAGATTGGCATCGATCTGCTTTGGTGGTGTTGTTCTAAGGATTCGATTATGGGCCATAAATTATTACTATACATTCTGTAAGATATATGCTTGATAGTTCGTCATACATATGCTTTTACAATGGTACCCCTTGTTTATTAGTTTGGTACTCCTTGTTTCAGTAGTTTTGGTACTCCTTATTTCAGTAATTTTGGTATTTCATGTTTGAAACGTATGGTAGTGTATGTCAATAATTGTTGGGGTTTTTCTTATACGGATTATGCAGTAATAGAATCAAACACAAGTTCAACCCACATGTTGTGTGAAAATCCATGACGATGACGCACGGACGATGCGAGAAAGGATTGACCCTTGTCTTATGTCCAAAACAAGAAAAAACCTTGTTCAATATCACTAGCTACTTTCAAATTGAGTAAGTCTTCGAACGTGGCATGATCGTCGTACTTGCAGAGAAGCCGAATCGATGTAGCGTTCGTATTTGCCATGTATTTTGTTACTATTTTTGTTCCAACAACCTTTTTAGTTCTCTTTTGTATGTGTAACAACCCAACTTCCTAGATACGTATTTTGGCGGATTTTTTGCAGCGTAAGCAGCGTAAAGCCCATTTAATTTAATTTTTTTTTAACACACAATTATTCATAGGGCCGAAGCCCAAAAGTCTAAATCCGAACATATAAACTAAATTGACGATTTTACGAAACACACTCTTATTAGTTGAGCCGAAGCCCCAAATGTAAAAATCCAAGTCGATGGGCCGAAGCCCAAAATAACAAAAACCCGAATCGTAAGCTAAGTCGCTCCACAGGTCTCGTCCCATGTACTGCGCCGCCCTCAAAAGTCCGTGGAGGCACCGCCATCAGCTGCCTAGTCGCGACGTGTCGCGACGTTCGACGACTCGTAATACCTACACACGTAAACCCTGAGCTATTGCCCAGTAGGTGAAAATATGCATGAATGCACGTGCTCTCACATCCCCATCCCGACACATCTCACAAAATGTACGCTCGACTCTTTCCTCGTATCTCGTTTCATCTCATCTCATCTCAACCTATCACAACAGGGCCCTAGGCTAGGACTAAAGGGCAACACGCGCGCAGGGGTCAGTAGCTCGGGAGCCCCACTCCCCACAATCACAATCACAAAGGGTCCGTAGCTCGGGAGGCCCCACTCCCACATCACAATCACAAGGGTCCGTAGCTCGTGAGGCCCTACTCCCCACATCACAATCACAAGGGTCCGTAGCTCGGGAGCCCTACTCCCCCATCACAAGCACAAGGGTCCGTAGCTCGGGAGGCCCTACTCCCCCACATAAATCATATAGTGCGCCTAGTCCTAACCTCACTACTCTTACAATTCGACGACCATCAATCGGTCTAAAACTACCCCCACTGAACATCACTATACAATATTACCGTGACTCACACACTTCTCTCTTTCGTACCATGTGTATGCAAATATCGTGCAAATAGAATGTAACATATAAAATGCATCATATTAAATAACATATCGGCCGAGATATAATCTCGGCCCGATCTAAAAAAACTATCATACACCAAATAATTCGGGACCAAAGCCCCGCGTTCCGATTTATCGGCCCGAAACCTTTACCACAGAAACTCTCCCGAAATTCACTAATAGTTTCCAAAATTTAATCCTTTTTACTTTAAGACCCTAATATCACAATTAGTCCCTAATTTAATATATATTAAAATTCTAACGTCCAACTTTCAAAATATCACTTAAATTTCTAATTTAAAAATATCTTTATGAATTTTGCACTTAAAACCCCAAAATCTCATAATCTACTTTTTAGGACCCAAAAATTTTCCTAAGTTTCAGATCTGCCCCGAAAGCTTAAAAATTTCAGATTAGCCCGAAAGCTATATTTTCTTTAAAAATCTCCCTGTTCGGATTTTTACATTCTCAGCCCCTAGATTTTTAAAACCTTTCAATCTAGTCCCCTAATTTTTGAAAATTACGCAAAGGACCCCAATTATTTATTTCGAATTTCAAATCAGCCCCAAAAACTTTATATTTCTTTGAAAATCTCTCTTGTTCGGATTTTACATATCAGCCCCTTTAAAACTTTTCATCTAGTCTCCAAATTTTTAAAAAACTATTTTATACGGCTGTTTTGCGACAGTTTAGTATTCCTCAATGATCACGGGGGTAAACGACGTCCGATGGACCTGAAATTTTAAACATAGATAAATAACTTGCAAATCTTGATTCTGTCCAAAGGGATTTTTAATCCGAATTCTAGATCGTGAGATATGAATTTTTGAACCTCTTGGCCGAAATAGATAAAGAACACCCTAGAAAACACTAATCTTCTCCAAGTTTTGTTCTACCCTCTTAATCACAAGTCCTCTAACTCTATTCTTGTGGTTCATGGACCTAAACTTCATCAAGATTAAGGTACTAAGCTGGCCGAATTTTAGCATGTAAGCATCATTATGAAAATCATACAGAAATTCACGCTTAGCACATAAACACGTATAAATTTGAAAGAAATCATGCAATCACGTAAAATCACGACTCCTAATTTTGTTTACGTATGTAGGTGATCTACACCTACCTTAATCCGTTAGAGAGCTACGTAACGGATTGTTATGATCCCGGCCCTAGAGTTTCGATCCCGAACTCTCCTCATCCCGCGAGCTTCTCCCTCTTCTCCTCCTCTTCTTTCTCTCTTTTTCTTTCTTTCTTTTTTTTTCTTTCCTTTCTCTCTTCTTTCCTTTCCTCTCCCTCACGTTCTCCTCTCCCCTCCTCATTATTATTCTATTTTTTCTTATTTCATTTATTCCTTATGAGGTATATTAGGTGTATTAGTTGTATTAGGTCTTGTCTCATTAGGTGTATTAGATGTATTTGATTCACTTACTAAGGCATTAGGTGTAGATTTTTGTCTCCATGTAATTATAGGGTTGGCTTTATTATTTATTTTTCTTATTTTATTATATTGTATTAAATTCACATGGAGGTGAAATATTATTTGTTTTATTGTACCAAACTTACATGGAGGTTCCTAATTATTTTTATTATTTTCGGCCCCCCCATTAATTAATTAGTTTATTATTGTTATTATTGTTGTTGTTGTTATTTCTAAATTATTTATTTATTTGGGCTTTCACTTCTTATTTTCGGCCAATTAAATTTTATTAAAGCACCCAACTCCCAACCTTTTATTTTGGGCCATTATTTTCTTCATTTGGCCCATAAATAAATTTTTGGTCCATTTAAATTTTTCGGGCCCAGTTGTAAATTTTGGCTCGTCTCGAAAATGATTTCGCACATTTCGAATATTATTGAAATAATCCGTATTAAATTTTACGGGTATTACATTCTCCCCCCTTACAAGAATTTCGTCCCGAAATTAAAGTATGGAAAATAATTCAGGGTACTTCTTCTCTTTTCGCCTTTTCTCGTTTCCAAATGGCTTCTTCCAATACTTGGTTTCGGTCACAAGACCTTCACGAGGGGTACGTTACTATTTCGAAGGCGTTTCGCCTCGTACATCAAAATTTCCACCGGCCTTTCTCTATAGCTCAAGTCCGGCTTCAATTGTTGATGAAGTGATTCGCTTCTAAGCACCTGATTTGGGTTCGCAACGTATTTACGTAAAGTTGATACGTGAAATACGTCGTGGACTTGGGCTAACGAAGCGGTTAACTCCAGCTGATACGCAACTTCTCCTACTCTCTTGAGTATTTTGAAAGAGCCAATGTACCTTGGGCTTTTATGATCTGTTAAAATCTCGCATCGTTCTATGTATAGATAATGTCGCCAGATTTTCAGGGCAAACACCACGGCTGCGAGTTCCAAATCGTGTGGAGGTAATTTTTTCGTAGTAGTTGCTTCCGGGAGGCATCCGTAATTACCTTCCCGTTCTGCATCAACGCGCACCTCAAGCCTTTTTTTTGTTTTTTTTTAAGGCATCACTGTATAACGAAAATCTTTCGATACCAGAGGTATCGTAAGAACAGAAACCGTTGCCAGTCGTTTCTTCAACTCCTGGAAGTTTTCTTCACATCCTTTCGTCCACTTAAATGGAACGTTCTTCATAAGTTAAGTCTGTCTTTCTTCGCCGTTATTATCACGATGAGCAGCTGCCGTTGGATCCAAGATGGCGCGCGATCTAATGGTCAGGATTTGAAGGCTGAAGATTTAATTATGTTCCTAGGATATCGCGCGAAAAGATCGATGGCTGAGATGTTTAAGAAGTGAAAGAATCGGATAATGAATCGTGAGCATTGGATCAAAAATCGGACGGATGATAGTGAAGGTGCTATTTCGCTTACAGAGTCGCATGCGATTCTTGCTCTAACACGCAGAAATGCAATACCACGTGGCGACTTGTGGAGCGTTCGATTGGATAAAATGGACGGTGAAGATAAATCGCTAATTCACGCTTAAAACATGCTTTCTATCTTGTTAATGTCGGATTTCCAGTTCACTTTCTCGAGCATGTAACTTCTTTTAGAATGAAAATCATCGGGAGGTGAAAACACGAGAGTTGTAGAAGAGATAGAGATCCGTAACTTCCGTGTTGTGATCAATAAGAAATGAAGCTCGGTTGATCCGTGGACATAGACTGAAGTTCAGCCGATTTTGTGCGTTAGTTCGCCGTAATTTCATTGATGCGACAGAGTCTATGCAGTGCATGTAAATACGGCATTTATTTAAACGTGAGCACAATTTCTTTGTCGCAATGGACATCAACATCTTTCTTCGAGATTTTGGATTGGATTTTGGTGATAAAAGTCCAATGTGATTTTCTTCTTGTGCGTGATCTCTCAAATCAAGATTACGGCGTTCGAAGAAAAATCTGATCTCGAAATTTATGAAGTTTATCTTTATACGGCGTTCGAAGGATACTCGAAATTAATGCTGATTATCCTTCGCTTCACTCACGCCTATAAATAAGTACTTGATGCACGCTATTTTGCACCACAACACAATTCTCTCCAACCACATCATTTAATTTTTGCAATGTATAATCTTGGAGGAAATGCGGATCGTGAGGATGTTCCTCAGGAACCTTTTTGGAGGGAAAATCTCGAAAAGCTTAAATTTGAGTTATTCCTTCTTTTGGGATTGCTCTTCGCTGCAATCGCCATTTTTGTGATGTGGGTTGCCACTCACTGCACTTGTGTTTAATTTGTGAAAAGTTAAGTCATGGGAAGCCGCGTCTTTGTCGGGCATCTTGGAAGAAGACGCCGGCAGAACTTCCCGAACGTCGTCGATGTTTTATCTTATAAGTTTTTTTTTTATGTACTCGGGTTGTAATATGATTTTCAGTTATGTAATCGCTATGCATCGACTCTATCATGTTTTCTCCACGTCCTCGTATCATTTTCAAAATTGTATACAAGCTCCGAATTTTTAAAAATTTTATATCGTTCGACTCTCTTTTATTTCGTCGTTTATTTATTTTAGCTTCCCGAATTTCATCTTGGTCCAATTCGGTCAAGCCCAAATTTTGAAAGAAAGCCCAAAATTTAAATTTCGCCGAATTTCCAAATTGACACGAATTTTTACCCAAATTTCAAATCAACCCCAAGTTTGATCAAAGATCCGAATTTTTTTTTTTTTCATTCTCTCCCTACCTTAATTTAACCGAGATTCTCCTACTAATCTAAGTCTAAAAAGTACGAAATCTCTAACTTTCGAACACATCCAGGAGCACATAAGATTCACACAAACATTCACGTAAAGCATATATCAGAAAATCGTAAAGCACATAATTACGTATTAAACTTACAAGCGTAGGCTGATCCTCCAGACTTTTGAGCGGCAGTACATGGACAGTCTACAGAATCTATAACCTAACGCTCTGATACCACCTGTAACAACCCAACTTCCTAGATACGTATTTTGGCGGATTTTTGCAGCGTAAGCAGCGTAAAGCCCATTTAATTTAATTTTTTTTTAACACAATTATTCATAGGGCCGAAGCCCAAAAGTCTAAATCCGAACATATAAACTAAATTGACGATTTTACGAAACACACTCTTATTAGTTGAGCCGAAGCCCCAAATGTAAAAATCCAAGTCGATGGGCCGAAGCCCAAAATAATAAAACCCGAATCGTAAGCTAAGTCGCTCCACAGGTCTCGTCCCATGTACTGCGCCGCCCTCAAAAGTCCGTGGAGGCACCGCCATCAGCTGCCTAGTCGCGACGTGTCGCGACGTTCGACTCGTTAATACCTACACACGTAAACCCTGAGCTATTGCCCAGTAGGTGAAAATATGCATGAATGCACGTGCTCTCACATCCCCATCCCGACACATCTCACAAAATGTACGCTCGACTCTTTCCTCGTATCTCGTTTCATCTCATCTCATCTCAACCTATCACAACAGGGCCCTAGGCTAGGACTAAAGGCAACACGCGCGCAGGGGTCAGTAGCTCGGGAGGCCCCCACTCCCCACAATCACAATCACAAAGGGTCCGTAGCTCGGGAGGCCCCACTCCCCACATCACAATCACAAGGGTCCGTAGCTCGGGAGGCCCTACTCCCCACATCACAATCACAAGGGTCCGTAGCTCGGGAGGCCCTACTCCCCACATCACAAACACAAGGGTCCGTAGCTCGGGAGGCCCTACTCCCCACATAAATCATATAGTGCGCCTTAGTCCTAACCTCACTACTCTTACAATTCGACGACCATCAATCGGTCTTAAACTACCCCACTGAACATCACTATACAATATTACCGTGACTCACACACTTCTCTCTTTTCGTACCATGTGTATGCAAATATCGTGCAAATAGAATGTAACATATAAAATGCATCATATTAAATAACATATCGGCCCGAGATATAATCTCGGCCCGATCTAAAAAAACTATCATACACCAAATAATTCGGGACCAAAGCCCGCGTTCCGATTTAATCGGCCCGAAACCTTTACCACAGAAACTCTCCCGAAATTCACTAATAGTTTCCAAAATTTAATCCTTTTTACTTTAAGACCCTAATATCACAATTAGTCCCTAATTTAATATATATTAAAATTCTAACGTCCAACTTTCAAAATATCACTTAAATTTCTAATTTAAAAATATCTTTATGAATTTTGCACTTAAAACCCCAAAATCTCATAATCTACTTTTTAGGACCCAAAAATTTTCCTAAGTTTCAGATCTGCCCCGAAAGCTTAAAAATTTCAGATTAGCCCCGAAAGCTATATATTTCTTTTAAAAATCTCCCTGTTCGGATTTTTACATTCTCAGCCCCTAGATTTTTAAAACCTTTCAATCTAGTCCCCTAATTTTTGAAAATTACGCAAAGGACCCCAATTATTTATTTCGAATTTCAAATCAGCCCCAAAAACTTTATATTTCTTTGAAAATCTCTCTTGTTCGGATTTTACATTATCAGCCCCTTTAAAACTTTTCAATCTAGTCTCCAAATTTTTAAAAAAACTATTTTATACGGCTGTTTTTGCGACAGTTTAGTATTCCTCAATGATCACGGGGTAAACGACGTCCGATGGACCTGAAATTTTAAACATAGATAAATAACTTGCAAATCTTGATTCTGTCCAAAGGGATTTTTAATCCGAATTCTAGATCGTGAGATATGAATTTTTGAACCTCTTGGCCGAAATAGATAAAGAAACACCTAGAAAACACTAATCTTCTCCAAGTTTGTTCTACCCTCTTAAATCACAAGTCCTCTAACTCTATTCTTGTGGTTCATGGACCTAAACTTCATCAAGATTAAGGTACTAAGCTGGCCGAATTTTAGCATGTAAGCATCATTATGAAAATCATACAAGAAATTCACGCTTAGCACATAAACACGTATAAATTTGAAAGAAATCATGCAATCACGTAAAAATCACGACTCCTAATTTTGTTTACGTATGTAGGTGATCTACACCTACCTTAATCCGTAGAGAGCTACGTAACGGATTGTTATGATCCCGGCCCTAGAGTTTCGATCCCGAACTTCTCCTCATCCGCGAGCTTCTCCCTCTTCTCCTCCTCTTCTTTCTCTCTTTTTTCTTTCTTTCTTTTTTTTTCTTTCCTTTCTCTCTTCTTTCCTTTCCTCTCCCTCACGTTTCTCCTCTCCCCCTCCTCATTATTCTATTTTTTCTTATTTCATTTATGTCCTTATGAGGTATATTAGGTGTATTAGTTTGTATTAGGTCTTGTCTCATTAGGTGTATTAGATGTATTTGATTCACTTACTAAGGCATTAGGTGTAGATTTTTGTCTCCATGTAATTATAGGGTTGGCTTTATTATTTTATTTTTCTTATTTTATTATATTGTATTAAATTCACATGGAGGTGAAATATATTTTTTGTTTTATTGTACCAAACTTCATGGAGGTTCCTAATTATTTTTATTATTTTCGGCCCCCCATTAATTAATTAGTTATTATTATTGTTATTATTGTTGTTGTTGTTATTTCTAAATTATTTATTTATTTGGGCTTTCACTTCTTATTTTCGGCCAATTAATTTTATTAAAGCACCCAACTCCCAACCTTTTATTTTGGGCCATTATTTTCTTCATTTGGCCCATAAATAAATTTTTGGTCCATTTAATTTTTCGGGCCCAGTTGTAAATTTTGGCTCGTCTCGAAAATGATTTCGCACATTTCGAATATTATTGAAATAATCCGTATTAAATTTTACGGGTATTCAGTATGGTACTACATGATAATTTGAGGTTGCGTGTGAAATCTGTGGAGAATCAATAGGCATGTTTTCTAGTACCATTGCTGTTATTCTTGAGTTTTTATGGTGGTTTACCTCATCACGACTTCTGATATTTAGTTGAGATGATCTAACATTTGTCCGTCTGTGTTTTTATTAGGATTGGTCAATTGATTTGTGGATATTGTTAGGTTTCGAATTTGGTACTTATTATGTTGATTATTTGGTACTACATGATAAATTCATTTGGTACCATCTGTTTGGGCAAATTGGTACGCCGTGTGTGAATAAAATGGTACTGCTTCTTCATTACTCGCTAACAGTTTTGTTTTTTTTTTGCAGAAATGGCACCAAATGCACCGCGTAACAGATCTTATCGTGCTTCTATGGTTTCTCGCATTTTACGTGACGAGCACAGTTGTATGCTTGAGCTGTTTGGTTAAGTTACTTGAATATGCTGTGAGACTGTTTGGAGACTTTGTTTATGTAGGTTAACTTCTTTTGAGTTGGGGATGAGACCATTTTGAGACTGTTTGGAGTTTGTTCATGACTCAGTGATGTTCGTTTGTTGTGTAGTTCTGTAAATCTGTCCCGTATATTATGCAGTACCATAGGTTTTTATATTGCCGTACCTTTTCTTTTACATACAGAGTACCATACTATGCAGCTTAAACCGTACCGTTAAGTACAAATATAACCGTACCAAAACAGAAGATATGAAGAACCTTTTGTATATTACCGTACCACATCTTTTACATACGGAGTACCAAATATGCAGTTTAACGGTACCACTATGTAAATATATGGCGTACCATACACAGAAGATATGAAGTACCTTGTCTTTGTTATTACCGTACCAGAACTTTTACATACAGAGTACCTTAATATGCAGGTTACAGTACCACTGTACTGGGTATACATATATCGTACCATAAACATAATATATGAAGTACCTCGTCTGTTGTACAGTAAGGTACCTTATCTTGTACTTTAAGGTACCTTATCATTTACATATACCGTACCATAATCTGCAGCTTCACTGTATCACTATGTATACATATAAAGTACCATAATCTTTTCTTTTACCTACAGAGTACCGGAATATGCATGTAAACCATACACATTATTAAACATAGCAAAACGGAATTTATGAAGGTTCATCACCCTAAACGATATTACTAGGCCATATCTTTTACATACAGAGTACCATGATATGAAGGATAACCGTATCATTATGTAAATATATACCGTACCATAAACAGAAGATATGAGGTACCTTGGCTTTCTTATTACCGTACCATATCGTTTACATACAAAGTACCGTAATATGCATGTTAATCGTACCATTATGTAAATTTATGTCGTACCTTATATATCGCACATGAAGTACCTTATCAGTTGTACAGTACGGTACATTGTCCTGTACAGTAAGGTACCTTATCATTTACGTATATAGTACCATAACCTGCAGGTTTACCGTATCTTATCCTTTACGTACAGAGTACCATTATGTAATATATGGCGTACCATAAACACAAGATATGGAGTACCTTGTCTTCTTATTACCGTACCATATCGCTTACGTATAGCGTACCCTAAGTGCAGGTTAACCGTACAATACGTAAATATATACCTAGCTTATATATCGCACATAAAGTACTTTATCTGTTGTACACTAAGGTATCTTGTGATTTACAGAAGGTATCTTATCATTTACATAAATAGTACCATAACCTGCAAATTTACCGTACCAATACATAAATGTATGCCGTACCATATATATCGCACATGAAGTATCTTATCTATTTGTACACTAAGGTACTTTGTGATTTACAGAAGGTACCTTAACATTTACCTATATAGTACCATAACGTGCAAGTTTATCGTATCTATAATTGCACATATACAGTACCAAATTATGAAAGTATATCGTACCATTTTTTATACGATCGAAAAAAAATACATTCCTAATCGAATCGCGGTGTCGTGCGTGATTTTGACAATACCTAACAATAACGGAATTAAAAAAATGTGAAAGCCTAATGCACCGAATTCGCAGATGTAGCACTCACCACATTATTCAAATTATGTTGTAGATGTTCTTGCTTGTATCCTTATACTATAATGAATCATGGTATTCTAAGATTTAATTCATGCGTGTGGGGCGTAATGCACCGAATTTGATCTGAAACGTATTTAATACTATATATTATTGATCTACGGTGGTTCGAGATGAAAAAGTAATTCGATCGACCCCGAAAAATACTAACCCTAGTATGACGTATCATATATATAAGGGGACACCGTACCTTAAATATCTTTGTAGGGGTACCTGTCGTTTTGTTTAAAAGCGTACCAATGCAGCCACGGTTGCAGTACCCAAAATTACATATGATATGAAACATTTTATTAAGCCACTGAAATGTCAGATGAGCTGTCTTTTATTATTTAAATCTCGTATGTCAGAGGCTGTCCAAACATGACATAGAAAATGTCATAAATCAGTCCACTCATGAATGAAAAACGTCAGAAAAGTGTGCAATCATTACTGAAAAAAGTCAGGAATTGTCTAATCCTCTATCCACATCAACACATGCTGAAATGCTTCGTTTGTGACGGAATATAGCTGGGTCTTAAATTCAAAGTTTTACTTTAATTTATACGGTACCTACTTCTGAAAGGATACAGTACCATATGTCGTACACTTAGAGTACCTATATTACCTATATTACAGTACCAAGGCTGCGTATATTAACGTACCAAATTGGCATATATTACAGTACCAACTATGCATATTACAGTACCAAACATGTATGTCGTAGGGTATCAAACCGGCATATATTACAGTACCAAATTTACATATATGGCGTGCGAAATGTGCATACATTAGCAAACTGGCATAGGTACCTTAACATACATGCATGTCGTAGGTACCAAACTGGCATGTATTACATTAACAAAATTACATATATTACGGTGCCAAATGTGCATACATTCAAACTGGCATAGTTTACGGTACGAAACATGCATGTCGTAAGGTACCAAACTGGCATATATGACAGTACCAAACAGGCACATCTTACCGTACCAAACCTGCATATCTTATGGTACCAAACTGATATTACGGTGCCAAATGTGCATACATTAGCAAAGTGTCAGTCATCACAGTACCAAATTTACATATACGGTGCCAAATTTGCATATCTTAGGGTACCAAACTAGCAGTCAGTACAGTACCAAATTTACATATATTACGTTACCAAAACTGCATATATTGCAGTACCAAATTTACAAAATATACGGTACCAAATGTGCATATCGTACTGTACCAAACTGGCAGTCATTACAGTACCAATTTTAGACAAAAACAATGAGCCATATCCTATTGACACATTTGAACAAAACAATGACCTACTGGCATCATTTAAAACAAAAAGAATGAGCCAATACCATACAAAAGAGCACACGAAAAAGGTTACGGGACAAAAGCAAAAAGAAAATGCATGGAAAATACGGACGCTACGTCGTTACGGCTTCTGTACAAGTACGGCGATTATGTCCGTATTTTCCACAAATTTTACACTTGTTGGATCTTCTATCTATCTGAGGTGGAATCCTCCGTGTCTTTCGGCGACCGGAGAGAACGCGGATTTCTGGGTCACGAATGAAATTCCCATCATCGGTCCGACCACCTTCTTTGGAGGGATAACGTATATATCGATAAGCGTCGTTGCTTCATTGATTAATATTAAGGAAGACTTCCTTTTATACTCACACATTGCAAATAACGTCCCGCCACCAAACGAATTTGCAGACGCCATATTTTTAGATAATATGGCAACCTGTATAAATGGTACGGTGTATAGTTTAGATTGGTACTGCATAACTGGACATTTTGGTAACGTATAGACATGTTACTTGGTACGTAATATAAATACAGAAAGACACTACATAACATAAATGTCCAATCGGACTGTGTCGCATAATGTATTTAGGTACGGTAAAACAACATACAATGGTACGTAAAATTCATAGGAAATGGTACGTCGTAACAGTTACATAAAAGACAACCGAAATCTCGACGGATTAGCCTCAATAACTATCAAATCCTAACATTCCACTCTTATATGGAGCTCTTGGATAGCATTGAGCTCCCGGATTTGGGATAAACCTTGAACAAATGCCCAAAATCGATTAACCAAACCCAAACCAAAAGAAAAACTTACCTGACAAAATCACCCCCAAAATCGAGAACCCAACGTTTCAATAGGGTCTTCGATCCTTGTTCGGCGCCGGCCACGAGCAGAAGGAGTTGTCGACAAGAAGAAATTGTCGACGGCGAGCTGAAGGTCGAATTTTGCAGAGAAAAAAAAAGCTGAAAAGAAATTCTAAATCATTTAATAAGGGTATTTTCGTAATCTTAGGTGATTAGGTACCTAAGTGTAAAATTTTATTCAAACTAGATACCTAGCTATAAAATAGTTCTGACAAGGTACCTAAGTGGCTGATTTTTTTCCTATTGGGTATTTATGTGTAGATTGCCGTATTTATTTTTCTATTATAATTCCAAGTGCTGAATGGGGTCTGCTGCTGATGTTAATTATTTTCTGTAAAAAAAAAAAAGGCGAGGGTATTGCAATTCAAAACCGTTTCGCTTTATGTATAAAGTTTTCCGTTACTACACCACTCGTGCGTGCGTATTATCGTTATTACTTTTTTCAAATGTTATGTTATATTTTTAGTAAGTCTAGCATAATTATATCGTTCGCAACTTACATTGGTGTACGGATAACCGATACCATTTCAATAACTCACTATTACAACTAGACATTAAGTGAGGAATGAACAATGCTACTATTTATGGAATGGAATACATATTTTTATGCAAACTAAGCAAAAGAGGTTCCATTCTATGTAGAATAATGATAGGGCTACTCAGATATGCTGGTGTACTGAGAAATGAAAATACAAAAGGACTCACTAATGCAGTCTTTTCATGATGATTTTGTTTTATTTTATTTTTTCTAATCATTACATCGCATATTATTGTAGATCTAACAAAATACTCTTGTCTTCTTCATTGCTGCAACTTCTATGTTCAATTAAACGAGATACTTAAAAGTGCTAGCTGACATCAGATTTGGGGTTTAACATAATGCGCTACTAAATTTAGCCTAACACAATTCCATTGACACTGAAACAAGCCCGAAATATATATATATATATATATATATATATATATATATATATACTCCCTCGGTCCCGTTATCTTTATCACATATATCGGTGAGCACGGATATTAAGGTGGCATTATTATAATAATATAGTACAATGAAAAGGTAAAAAAGTGTATATTTTGACACGTCTTTTAAGAATATTTAATATTATTATATTGATTATTTGTGATAGTTCTTTTGCTAAATAAGGAAAGATGATAAAATTAGTGGGACGCCCGAAATGGGAAAATGTGATAAAATTAGCGGGACGTAGGGAGTATATATATATATATATATATATATATTATGAGGAATTTTATGGTGCTCACCTTATGTGAGCACCTAGTGACGTGGCACCGATTCGTGCCATTTCAACGTCTCACATCGACATCTAAGGTTATGTCGTCTTAATTAACGCCTTCTAGGCGCCATTAATCAACATTTCGATGTGATGTGGCATATTGACGCGATATATTTTATTGATACGTAAAAAATTATGTAAGGGCGTCAATATGCCACCTCAGCATCCGAAATGTCAATTATTGCGCCTAGAAGGTGTTAATTGAGACGACATAACCTTAGATGTCGATGTTAGACGTTGAAATGGCACGAATCGGTGCCACATCACTAGGTGCCCACATAAGGTGCTCACCATAAAATTCCTCTATATATATATATATACATATCATAGCCCAATTATCTTTATGACTTTTATTTTTGTTATACAACATTGATGAATTTCGGACATCTAGCTAGGTAAGAAATTCATGTGGGAATTCATAGTACGACGAACGCACAGTATAATATAATTGGGCTTTACTTTTTATTGTGCTCGGTGTTCAACTACTCGCCCGATAGTTTGAGCCCATTCTGTATTAGGAAGGTTGATTTGAGCCTAACATTGAAGTCAAATAATATTATTCCACTCCACACTAACCCCTATTAGTATGCATCGGATCTATCTGTTCGAACCATAGCCGATGATAATACAGAATCAAGAAAGGGAGAAACCCCAAAAAATGAAGTTCCACGCAATAATGATTACACAACCATATCAGGGTCATCTAAGCCCCTTTGTCAGCTTAGCTCTCAAGCTCGCTTACAAAGGCTTTAAAGTCACGTTTGTACACACAGAATACTCTCATCACTGCATCACAAAATCTGCCGCCGTCGACCACCACCATGGAACCACCACCACCGCCGACCTATTTGCAGAAGCTCGTCGTAACGCCGGCGCTGGGTCCTAGACATCCATTACAGAACCATCTACGACGGTTTTCCTCTTGAATTCGATAGAGTTGCCAACCTGGTCGAGTTTTGGGAGTCTCTCGTGAATGATTTTCCCGACATCGTCGCTGAATTTGTCGGGAAATTGCTGAGCAGCGATGATAGTTCGTCGTGTGTTCCTATATTAGTAGCCGATGCTTATCCTCATGGTTCGCCGTCGCGGCCGCACCGGAGCGGGATCGGCCCTCCCGCGCCCAAGATACAGGTTGGTGCGGGTATGAATCTGCGGCGGGCGAAATCTCAGTTGTCGCGGCGAGTTCTCGGCGAGACACAATATCGCGGCCGATATATCGATTCATGGGAGGAAAACGGTGAAATCGGTGGAAATTTTGGGAAAGATGTGACGGGGAAGATGATGAACAGTGAACTTGACGAGGTCGGGCACATATGGAAAAAAATTTTCTAATTAGGGTTTAATTCTTATTGGGCTTTTTTGGTTGGGCTGGGCTTAGTATTAATGCTAGAATATTTATTTAATAAGAAATTATACAATTTAAGTTAATCTTATATATAATAATATGAAGATATATGTTTTTACTTAAATATTACATGATATTTATTTCCACATTTGACAGACAATGGCTATGGAAAACATATATGACATCTATAATTTGTTATATGTATTTTTTTTTAAAAAAAATGCGTATCGCCCGCGACCGATACGCGACAAAGCAACGTATCTGAATCGCTCAACGTCCGCATCGACGTCCGCGACCGCGACGGCGAACCATGCTTATCCTGGCTTGGCTGCAAAGGTTGCCCAAAGTACGGGTTGGTCAACGTCTCTTTCTGGACAGAGCCTGCTTTGGTGTTTGCTGCTACTTACTACAAGAATCTCTTGGAAAAAACGGTCATTTTCCGCCTAAGGTTCGTCCTTTTAGGGGTACTTTTCTTGAATTTCTTACAAGACCCGCAAATGAAGATCAGTAATTAAATGCTGCAGATGGAATTAGCAATCACACCGTAGATTACATACCAGGAATCGAATCCATCTCCACGAAAGACTTGCCGACATACTTCAAAGAATCATCGCAAGTACCAACGCTCGCACAAAAGATCGCCTTCCACGCATTCGAACAGATCAAGAAAGCCGCCGACTTCATCTTGCTCAACACAGTCCAAGAACTCGAACCCAACGTTCTGTCATCCTTAAAGCAAACCCATCCTTCATATTCCATCGGTCCCATAAACTTTTGCAAGGAAAGCACTCGAAGCCTAGTGCCCAAGAGCTTATTCTCTGAAACCGACTGCTCTAAGTGGCTCGACGACAAACCTTCCAAGTCGGTCTTATACATCTCTTTTGGGAGCATTGTTGTTGCAGATAAGAAACTGATGGAAGAGATCTCAAATGGGTGCCTTGAGTGGAGTGAGCTTCCTTTGGGTAATAAGGAACCATCGTACTTCTGGTAATAATGATGGAGAAGACGGTGAATATTCGGGCAAAGGCTTGATTGTTCCATGGTGCGATCAAAGGGCCGTGCTTTCTCACCGTGCGATAGGAGGTTTCCTGACTCACTGTGGATGGAACTCTGTGCTTGAGAGTATGTGGTTCGGCGCCCATGATTTGTTGTCCATGAGCTTCGATCAGCGACGAATAAGAAGCTTGTGGTCGATGATTGGAAGGTTGGGATCGATCTTCGCGGCGATGAAGGGATTGTGAATGGGGAAACAGTTGCAGAGAAGATTAAGAAGGTGATGAGTGATGATGATGATGATGATGGTCATGGCGAGGCCATTCGTAATGAGATGGTGAAAGTGAGGAAGGTGCTTCACCATGCGCTTGAAGACGATAATGGATCTTCGGAGGTGAATTTCAATCGGTTCGTCGACGATTTGAAGTGTAAGATTCTTGGACAAGGTGTTGTTGATCAGTAGTCATAATGATTCTTTTTGTATTGTTATGCCTTCAATAGTGTTTCATTTAGTCATGTTTTGTTGTATCACTTTATATTTGTTTGCACTGGATTGTGCAATGTTGATCCCATATTATATGGTTATAGTCGTAACCGCTTGGGATCCTTCAATTGATTTCTATTGTTTTTTCCAGCAAGATTGTCACAGTTGCGTTGTAATCTGTATGCATACATAGAATAGTTCATCGTGATTTTGACGTGAAGCGTAAACAAA
>JAPQWV010005423.1:0-19175 GCA_027422505.1 Craterostigma plantagineum | reverse complement strand
AATTTGATGGTCAATGCTAGCGGGCCTTGAGTTTTCTCGGGCTTTATATAATTTAACATATTAGCAACTGAACAAGATTGTTAAAGGTAAAATGGGCTTTATCTTGGGTTATACAGTCAAAGTGAACGCGGCCCTTCAGTTAAAGACCAATTTGCCACAAAATTTTTGGATATCGCTCCCACTCTTCAGTATTCAAATCTCAACTCTCTCCTGCGACCCCTAAATCGGCGAAGACGAGTAAATGGGAGACGAATTGAAAGCACTCCATATGGACGATTTGACGACTTACAGCGACGATTTGATTGCATTACTGAAAGACGAGAATGATACGGCTGGTCTCAAGCATTTTCTCGAACAGTCAAATGCCCTCCACTTACAGTGCAAGAAAGATCTCAACGACGTGCAAAAGTCAATACAATGTCTGACTTCGACTTTCTTTCTCCCGTCATTTCTTGGTTTGATGTTTGTGTTCTTATAGTCCCACCGTCGAATTTGTACTTTTTTTGCTTCACTTTTTGGATTTTTATTCAAGTTTGGTGTTCATATGGTTAAAGGGATGACGTTGGTTTTTTGGGTCTTAAGGATAAGTACATTGTCTGTATTCACCTGAGGCTACTACTGATGATTGTTGGTTTTCACAGCTTACGAGAAAAAGGTCGATGTTCGCAAGAAAGAAACAATAGCTGCAGAGTCAGACACATCCTCTGACGCAGAATTGACAAAGCAGTTAGAAGAGGAACAAAAACTTGAGCGTATTCTTAGGGAGGAGCTAAGATAAGTGTCTTACTACTTATCTATCTTAGCATTCCATTTTCACGAAGCTAACAAATTCTTTTGATTCGTTTCACAGTCATTGTCGATGAAATCGAAAATCTAGAGCGTGAAAGAGAACGCATTGAAGAAGAGAGGCGAGCCATTAAAAAAGCTGAGCAGAATGAACTGAGAGCTCAGTAAGTCCTTGAAACTTGATACTTCAATACTCATTTCGATCTATTATGTTCCCTAATTCCTCATTAATTCAAGATACTCATTAAAATTTGTGCGAGTTTTTATATTGAAGAATAAACTTAATGTGTCTATGATTTTCTCCTTTCCAAAGGATGGAACTTTCAATGTGTGCGTCTGTCACAAATGTTATACCGTGCTTGGATGATGCATTGAAGATATCCGGGCGTATCCTTTTTTTTTTTTTGCCTGACTATCTTATTTTAGTGCAGTGTTTACATTTTGCTGGTGCTTCTGCACCTTATTTCGCTCTTTTCGCGTGCTTAACGATGGTTTTCCATTCATTTGAAACAATAGATATTGCTGATAGAGAGAAGAAAGACTTCAGAAAGTTTGAGCTTGATCCTTTGAAGTCCACACCCTTTGCAATATGTGCCAATATCTGGAATATGCTGAAATTCTGACCGTATGATTTACTTAATTTACACTTTGTCTATCTGGCTATGAAAGGTCCGTCCTTATGTGCACATCTATATGCATAGTCACGATTCAACTGTTGTAATTTAATGGCTAAAGTGATGTTCTTTGTTAGTGGTTATGTTTCATGTTTATTACAAATTTGTTTCGTTATCGAAGAACTTGCTCTCTGCCTTGTCCTGATGAAGTATATAGTGATCCTATTTCCTCTATGAGCTTTAAAGAAACATGCTATAAAGTTCTTGAAATTCTACAACCGTAATTTCGTGAGAAGAAAAAACGTGGATTCTGCCATTCTTTTCTCGATGTAAAAATAGGTGGAACTGATGTGAGAAGAAGATTGGCAACTTCTTGAAGAGGGTTATCATTATTAACGAGAGATGTCCAGGTCTAAAGATTCAAAATTTCATCAGCATATGCTTTCTCAATCTGCATTTTGATAGTATCTTGATAAACAATGGGAAATGCATCTCCTGCAAAATTTCGTTGTCCATGGTAAATATTTTTCATGAGGACTATGGCGGAACATAGTAACGACATATCCTCGGCGCAAGCGTATAAACTATAAGGGGGCGTTTGTTTCCAGTGATCCAACATCACCGTGATATTCATATCACCGTAATGTGAATATCACCGTGATGTGGATCAATGTGATGTATTATTACCGTGTTTGTTTTGCGGTGATATTTCATTTTGCATATCAATGTGATATTAGAGTATTATGTTTATCTAATCACGGTGATATGTAGGGTGATATTGCATAAATGTCATATTTGGCCTTGAATATTATATAAATTATGTGGATTATATATACATATATTTACATATATAATGAGATGATTTTTACATAATAATTACTATTTTAATATCGAGTTTGATTTTTTTAAGAATTAATAATTAGTTTTTTGTATAGTTATTCAATAATTATTTATTATTAAGATTTGAATACTCTAATTATATATTAAAATATGAATAATGATATATTAGGTATAAATACCAAATTAAGGGGTAACGTTGTCCAAATAAAATTTTGAAAGATCACCCCATCACGGTGATGTAAGATCACCTAGCTTTTTCGTGGTGAACCAAAAGGTAGAATATCACCCCATTTTCATCACCTAGGTGATATGTTATTACGTTGATAACTCGTCACCTAGACTAAATAAACATGGTGATGATAAAGCAACTAGAGGATTACGGTGATGTTTTGGAGGATCACTCCAAAACAAACATCCCCTAAACATCTATTCTATTATTTATATAAAGGGATAAACTGTCACATCTCTGTCGCTTATTTGCAATTTAGTCATCTCTTTCTTAATTAATTACTTTTAATTTTTTTTATTTATTATACTTATATTCCTCCTATATATTATTTTTGTTTATACAGTTAAAATTATATTTTACACATTAAACATTACAAATAATGAATCCAAAATTAGAAGTAATATAAATTCTAAGCAAGAGCGTGCGAAAGATACTAGTTGTTATAAAATATATGCATTTTTTGGGCTTTCATGAAAGTCACTTCGGCAGCCGATGAATCTTACATTCGTTAGTTAGGAAAATAAACAGACAATATCAGGTGACATAAGGTAATGAGTTGGTAAGTTTTTAGACCATTAACTGTGTGATTATATGCTCTGCGAAAATTGGTTGGGTTGCCGTTGAACACTGAATTCATTCTTTCTTTTCTTTTCTTTTCTTTCTTTCTTTTATGACCAAATCAGAGGCACGTTACTAAGTAAATGTCTGCGGAGCAGTTATTTAGTACACTTGATTTTTTCCCATCCAATTTGGCGTCTCTTATCGAAGCACCACAAAAGCAAAAAACCACTGAACGAAAAAGAAAGAACAACCAACCGTTTGACCAGGTGGGACACTTCTAATCGAAAGAAATGGACATAATGATTGTGTCATTCTTTGCCAATTATCCCTTAGCCCTACTGAGGGTTGGCACTAAAGTTCATGTGACTAGGAGGTCAGGGTTCGAACCCTACATCCCACATGACTTTGGGAAGTCCCCATGGAGGTTATACCTTATGACTATTAAAGCTAAGATGGTGTGGGACGTGTCCATCTGGCTCCGAGGATTAGTCACACAACTGGAATGCGTGGCGTAAATAGCTCTCGCCAAGTCTGTGGGACAGTTAAAAGAGGCCACGGCTGGTAGGGCTAGCCCATAGTCAGATGTGTGGATACCCGGGACAAAAAAAAAGATTGTGTCATTCTTTCATTTTATCATATATAATATGAATCTGAAAAGCAAAAATCCAAAGCAGCACCTCCTACCGAAACTGTCTGCTCTTTGTTCTCCAAATTATCACCACAATTTATGTTGGATATTTAATTGCCCAAAATCGTGAGAAATCTTCGGTTGAAAAGGACTAAACCGCGTAAATCACGATATTACTTTGTCAAATAGCATCTAGTTGCACAATTCAGATTTTCTTGATATGTCACTTTTCTGTTTGTCGTCTGTTTTTTGGTTGTTTAGGGCCGGCTAACTATATAGCAAAAAATAATTAGTAAGGAACATATATGGAGTTAAAGACGAGAAAAAACTATTATAAGCCATGTTCGAGAAGTCTCTTCATAGTCTTCCCAGAAAGAACGTACTAATTGCAAATCTCAGGAGCAAGGCCAAAGGTGAATTGCCAGGAATAACATAATATATATATATATAATCATCTATTTGATTCTTCTCCCATAATATATATATATATATATATATATATATATATCATTATCATGGTTTGATAGGTTGTTCATATCATATATCAATCATTTTTTAATTTTTATTTTTAATTTTTGTACAAAGATCCTAAAAATGGTATCAGAGCCATGGTGGGGTATTAAGAAGTTACGGTGTAGTTTAACGTCATTTTCTCATGAATTTGATACGAAGAAAAGATACTGTTAAAAACAATATTGAAGAGGAATATGATGTTCCTCAAGATTTAGAAAAATTAAATCGATGGACAATTCCTAAGATAGATTATAAAATAATCTATGAATTAGGAACCTTTGAAAAATTAGGTTTAAAACAGGTAGTCAAAACTACCGAAGAAACTATCTCTCTCAACAACGAAGAGATGGTTATTAGACTTCTAAGTAATAGAGACTTAGAAAAATATAGATTGAATCATAAGTTTATCCATATTGGATTAGTTCAGGTAGCTTTTAAGCCTTTAACTTTAGAAGGTTTACCTGAAAGCTTTATAGCAGCCCTTAGAGATGGTAGAAATATCGACTGGAAACAATCCCTTATGGGAATAATTCAGTCTAGTCTGGCACATGGACCAGTCTATTTTAATGTTTATCCAAATCTCCAATTATCATTGACTGATGTTAATATATTGGATGCTCTGACATTAAATGTCAAAACTCATGGATATAATTACGCTCCGGGTTCGGAAGTAATATGCATCTGTTATAGAATTTATTATAAGCCTTTAGATACTCTTAATCCACAGTGTAAAATCGTTGATAAACCAATCAACGAAACTGTTTTAATAGAAACTAATTTTAGTAGATCTAATATTACAACTCGCAGATCTATAAAATGGGAAGAAATACAATTTCCAGAAAATTGGACAATTGAAAGAGCTATGCCTCTTCAGCCAAAAATACAAAATAATCCTGCTCAAATAATTCAAACAACTGATGGTACTGTTCAAATACAGTTCGAACAAAATCTTAGATCTGTTCCTAGGTCTAGAATGTCTAGATCAGCCTCTTCTCATTATCATATATCACCATGTGATTAGATGGTAAGATCTCCTTCTAGAGCTTCAACTTCTCAAATTAGGGAATCAACTTCGAGCGATTATTCGCAATAGAGTTGATGAATTAAGAATTAATTCAGATAATATAGTTCATGGAGTTTCTAAAAAAGACGAGGAAATAACCGAGTCAGAAATGGATTTTAGTGTTTAATGGATTTAAAACCAAAAATTGATTTTAGTCCGGGATCACCGGCAAGAAAAGAAATTCAAAAGGAATTTAATTACCCAAATGGGAACTCTTTAGAAAATGGTTTTTTGAAAGTTTTAATAACGAAGATAAAATTATTATTCAAAATAAATTTTATAACGATTTGTCAAAACGAAATGAAAAATTACCTTTTATTCCTTGGTTTTTGACAAAATATTTTAAAAATTTGATTTCTGTACTTGAAAGAAATTATAAACTTTCAACGGGAAAAATTTTGAATTCCATTTATCCTCCTCAAACTAGTTTTCAAATGGAAAAAGAAAATGAAATTAGATATTATAATGCTTTTCAAAAATTATTTGAAAATGATACGCTCACAATAACTATTAATCATATTAATAGTCTTTTAAAACAACAAAATTATACGAATATGTATGTTATTGTTTTAGGAGAACAAATTTCTTTATTAAAGAAAAATATAGAAGAAATATCTTTCTCTATTAAAGATATAAAAAATTATCTTTTAATAAATAAAGATAAAAATATAAGTGAAATTAAAATAGCTAATATAGCTTCTACTAGTATTCAACCTCCTCCTGAGATTATTGATTTTAAATTAAAATCAATTACTCAAATTGAAGACTTGATTGAAAATAAGCTTAAAAATTTAAAGCTTAACACTTTAAGTGAAGATTTTGAAAATCAGCTTGAAAATTCCGATAATTTTCATAATACTTTTAATGAAGAAATAAATAAAATAAGGAATTCTTCAAAATTTGCTAGTAAACCAATTCAAACTAAATATTATTACCCAAGACCAACTCCTCAAGATGTTCTAATTGAAGAACATGATCTTACTATTAATAATTCATATAATGGTCATTGTATTTATGAATGGAATTTAGATGGCTATACGGAAAGAAAAACTTTCGGTATGGTTCATAGAAGATGATGTATAGCACAGTCTGTAAAACTCAAGGTAATACAGACAAAACTATAGCTCAAATGCTTGTCGCTGGCTTTACTGGTCAGTTGAAAGGTTGGTGGGATAATTATTTATCTCAGCCAGACCGTGAAAGTATTTTCCTTACTGTAAAGGAGGAAAATGATGCAATTATTGAAAATGCTGTTTATACTCTATGTATAAACATTGTAGAACATTTTACAGGCCGATGGTCTGATAATTCCAAAAATGTTAGGACTTTGCTTCAAAACCTTAGGTGTAAAACCCTTACATCATTTAGATGGTATAAGGATACTTTCCTTAGCAGAGTTATGGAACTTCCTGAGTCAAATAGTACTCATTGGAAATCCAAATTCATTGATGGTCTTCCTTTTTTATTTGCTGAAAGAGTTAAGAAAACTCTTAGAAATGGAGAATCCAGTATTAATTATAGTTCATATACTTATGGCAGATTAATAGGAACTTGTATACAAGAAGGTTTAGCTTTATGTAACGAAATAAAGCTTAACAAACAACTTAAGAGACATTCTATTGATGAGAAAAAACAATTAGGAGAATTCTGTAGTCAATTTGGTTTAGAAAATCCTTCTACGAGTAAACCTCGTAAAGAATATAAACCTAAAAAATACTCTCCCAAACAATATGAGAAAAGAAAATACCGAAAATCTAAACGAAGAGAACAAAAATTCTCAAAAGATAATAAAAATTATCAATACAGAAGTAAATTTTCTCCAATTGTTTGTCGCAAATGCGGAAAAATTGGTCATAAAGCAGCAACTTGTTGGACCAAAAAGAAGATTAATAATTTAGATATTGATAATGATTTAAAGGAAACATTATCAAAAATCCTTTTAGAATCTGACATTGAAACAGATTCTTCCTCAATCGAAGAAAACAATAATATTGAAGAAGACATATCATCTTCACAATCTGAAGAATGTCAAAATTGTCATATAGGACAGTCTTGTTCTAAAAATAAAAATTCAGAATCTGAATCAGAAGATAATTTATATCAAATGATATCTCAATTTCAAGAATTAAATGTTCTTGATAATAATCTTCTCGAAATTCTAAAAGAAACAGAAGATCCAGATTTAAAAAATCATATAATTAAAAGATTAATTCAAAAAGAAGAAGAAACTTCTAAAGAAGTTATTCCTAAATTAACTAAATCTGAACCTTATAGTATGGCCGAAGTAATGAGATTACTTCGTAATAAAAATCAATTGAACAAAAATGAATCAAATGTTAATATTAAAGATTTAACAATTGAAATTTCAAATTTAAAAGATGAAATTAAAAATTTAAAATTAAGTTATATAGATTTAGAAAGAAGATTTTCTAAAATTGAAAAAGGGAAAGAAATTATTAACGAATTTGAAGTTAATAAAGACTTTGCTAGTATTTCTGAAAATATTCTAGAGGATAATTTTCTTTCAACATTGGAAGTTATTACTTCTCAAAAATGGCTTGTAAAAATATCTTTACTTATTGACGGAAATTTCCAAAAGAATCTAATTGCACTAATTGATAGTGGAGCAGATTTAAATTGTATTCAGGAAGGAATAATTCCTACTCAATATTTTCATAAAACAGCTCATTCTCTTAGCTCTGCAAGCGGAGAAAAACTTCAAATTAATTACAAAATTCCTAAGGCCTTTATTTGTAAAAATAAAGTCTGCATTCCTACTTCATTCTTGTTGGTCAAGAATATTACAAACCAAGTAATTCTTGGTACTCCGTTCCTTAGGAAAATATTTCCTATCCAAAATATAAATGAACATGGATTTAAGTGTAACTTCCATAACAAAGAAGTTTACTTTGAATTCATAACTGAACCTTTTACTAGAATTCTTAATGAAATTAAGGATTCTATTCTTATAAAAGCAAAAGAAAAACAGGTAAATTACCTAAAGCAAGAAATTAATATACTTACAATTGAAGATAAACTTCAAAATTCTAAGTTACAAGAAAAAATTAAATTATTACATAATGAATTTACGTTACAAATATGTAACGATCTTCCTAATGCTTTTTGGAATAGAAAAAAGCATATAGTTTCTTTGCCTTATGAAGATGATTTTAGTGAGAAAAATATTCCCACTAAAGCTCGTCCTTGTCAGATGAATTCTGAATTATTAGAATTATGTAAAAAAGAAATAACTTCTCTTTTACAAAAAGGTTTAATAAAACCTTCTAAATCACCTTGGTCGTGTACAGCCTTTTATGTCAATAATGCGGCAGAAAAGGAAAGGGGAGCACCTAGGTTAGTTATTAATTATAAACCCATGAATAAAGTTTTAAAATGGATTAGGTATCCTATCCCTAATAAAAAGGATCTTTTAGATCGATTATTTGATGCGATAATCTTTTCAAAATTTGATTTAAAATCAGGATTTTGGCAAATACAAGTGGCTGAAAAAGATAGATATAAAACTGCTTTTACAGTCCCAATTGGTCAATTTGAATGGAACGTTATGCCTTTTGGTTTGAAAAACGCTCCTTCTGAATTTCAAAATATTATGAACGATATTTTTATTCCTTATAGTAATTTTATTATCGTTTATATTGATGATATTTTGATATTTTCAAAAGATATCGAAACACATTTTAAACATCTTGATATATTTAAGAAAATTGTTATTCAAAATGGATTAGTAATATCAAGTCCAAAAATGGTTTTATTTCAAACCAAAATACGATTTTTAGGTCATAATATTGAAAAAGGAAAAATAAATCCTATTAATAGAAGTATTGAGTTTGCATCAAAATTTCCAGATCAAATTTTAGATAAAACTCGGCTTCAAAGATTTTTAGGGAGTATTAATTATATTTCTCCTTATTATAAAAATCTTGCTATTGATACATCTATCTTATATGATAGATTAAAAAAGATTCCTTGTCAGTGGACAAATAGTCACACTGAAGCAGTTAAAAAAATTAAAAATAAAGTTACGCATTTACCATGTCTAATGCTTGCTAATTCTAATTGGCAAAAAATTATTGAAACTGATGCGTCAGACTTAGGCTTTGGAGGAATCTTAAAACAAGTTTCTCCAGAAGATAAGAAAGAATATTTAGTTAGATTCCATTCGGGAAAATGGAATACTGCTCAGAAAAATTATGCTACTATAGCTAGAGAAGTACTTGCTATAGTAAAGTGTGTTCTTAAATTTCAGGATGATTTATATAATCAAAAGTTTTTAATAAAAACTGATTGTCAAGCTGCTAAATTCATGTTCCAGAAAGATTTAAAACATGATGTCTCCAAACAAATGTTTGCGAGATGGCAGGCTCATTTAGCCCCATTTGATTTTGAAATTATTTATAAAAAAGGAAGTGATAATAGTCTTCCTGATTATCTTACTCGTGAATATCTTTCATGAATTTTGCAGATATGTCCCAATATGGGAGAAATTTCCCCTCTAATAGAGGTGGAAGAGGTGGTAAAAATGTTATTGCTCAAATGGGCAATAAAAAGCTGGTAAAAGAAAATCTATCAGCATCTTCAAGTAATACCTTGAGTAGTGACGAATTCAGAGAATTTCTTGAATATAAGAAGCAGAAAGCAAAATCTGCTGAAGGAACATCTTACGCAAAAATAATTGCGGAAGAAGAAGATGAGGTTGATTATGAGAAAATCTCTCATACCGAGGTAATTATATTACTCGAATTTAAAGAGTTAAAATGGTCTGATGAACCTTGGACTCTAATGTCAAGGTATTTAGACAGAGCATCATATGCTGCTACTTTTTATAAAAACCGTGATACTTATGAAAATATTCTTAAGTCTACGGAACATGTGACATTGAACATTTCAATGCGGGAAATTCCCCAATTGCCTTGAAAAAAGGTTATACCTTTAGTAAAATTATTTTTAAACAAATTATTTCGCCTGAAAAATGGGCTATACACCCATTAAAAGATAGAGAATATTTCCATCCTGAGTTAAAAACTCTTATAAAATTTAATTATTACGATTATATCGATGCTTTTTATAAAGTACTTTTGTACCAGAATGAAAGTAAAAAACATTCTTGGTGGATAAAAATTTGTGCGGATGTATATAAGTCCGAAATTCCAAATTGGTTTTATCAATGGTGGCTTTCTTATGGAGCTACAATTGAAATTCTTAAAGAACCCTTTTTTGGATTATATCAAGAATGGGTTAAAGTTTCTCCGATTCTTATAGAAACGGAATATAAAAAAGAATGTATTGAAGGAATGACTTCTTTACATTTTTATATCGAATTTAGTATTCCTTGGATTTGGAGATGGACTCCAGAAGTGGGTTATACCCAACAAAAAATTCCATGTTTAAAAAGAAACTTTTATATAAAGTTTTGGAAAAAAATGATAAGAAAAACAGCCACTGGTGAATATGAAAGCCAGCAAACGATTGACAAAATCGAAGAGAAAATTTCTCTTTATAAAAATGCAATTAATAATCATGAACAAAGAGAACCGCCTAGTCCTTTTGAGATGATTTCTCAAAGGATTAATTCACAAAAGGGTAAAATGAAACCCAATGAAATCATTGATGTCTACTTTGAAGAAATGAAGAAAGATATTGCAAAAAATTTTGGAATGGACATTGGAGATATCTCCATGGGAACATCATCGAAAAATGAAGATGATGAGGACTTTTGCCTTGCTGGTGAAGGACAAGATCCGGAAGATCCGGATAATATTATTATCGAAGAAATTGGAGATAATGTTGTCGACCTCATGGGACAGGAAATTGCCATTATTAAAGAAAAGGTGGCAGAAATCGTCAAAACCCGTGAAGAAATCAAGGAAAATAAAGCCAAAGAAGCACTCAAAATCAAAGTTTCTTTTAAACAAAGTTGATCGTGACGTCCACGATGAAAAATTAGTTATCCTAAGCTTTTATAAAGCTAGGGATAAGAACAAAGACTTTCTTGGCCAAATAGCTGGCAAGATTCCTCGACAAGTGG
This sequence comes from Craterostigma plantagineum, assembly GCA_027422505.1. Taxonomy (NCBI): domain Eukaryota; kingdom Viridiplantae; phylum Streptophyta; class Magnoliopsida; order Lamiales; family Linderniaceae; genus Craterostigma; species Craterostigma plantagineum. The sequence continues at coordinate 7,895 of JAPQWV010005423.1, read as the reverse complement.
ATTGCAATGAAGAAAAATTTTTCTTTACTTTAATTATTGTATTTCACTTTTTCTTTCTATTTAATGTTATGAAGCTCATATGCTTCAGGGTGTGCTTCACTTTACGCTCTTTTGTACTCTCTCTTCCTTCTCTCTTGTAATTCCCTCTACTGTAAAATATTCTAAGAAATAAAGGATTGAAGTTTGTTGTACGACTCTCCTCTGTTAAGTAAGTTTTTAATTTTGTTTTTAAATATTTATCTTTTGTATCATTTAGCCTCAATGGAAGGCTAAATTATTCGTTAGACTACACCAAGATGCCTTAATACCTTAAATCATGGTTTTATATCATATATTATATATATACATTAATATGATATAGAAAAACGATTGAAAGAATTAAATTTTTGGATAAAGGTTATAATGAAATTTGATTTTAATTAATTCTATGTCGGCTCTTGGCAAAGCCCGTGTTGCCGAAGATAGGCGTTTGAGGGCATATGGCTATTACCGATTGAATTAATTGAATAAAATTTATTATGTAAAATTCCTTGTATTCGATGATTTAATTCTAAAGATCACAAAAATAATTTTTAATTTTGGATTAATGGTATATAGGCTGGAATACCTTGGGTCCGAACGGGATCAGACTGTTTACAGTTTGATAACTGGACTAATAGGTTTAACAACGCCACGTACCATTTTTCTTTTGATGTTTGGTATTTTGATTGAACTACCCTTGAACAAAAACTTTCTAACGAAAGTCTGATTTTGGTATTATGGCTTGACTACCTCAGGTCCGATGGACTAAACTGGTTAAACAAAGCCCTGTATCATTATCATGGTTTGATAGGTTGTTCATATCATATATCAATCATTTTTTAATTTTTTTTTTTAATTTTTGTACAAAGATGCTAAAATATATATATATATATATATATATATATATATATATATAGACTTAATTTAAATTTGCAGAGGGAAGTCATGGCCTAGTAAATTTATACAAGGACACGCGGAAGCTTGTGGTGGTTATGCAGATATACAAGTGATATGGGACTTGATACACTCTTCAACTGCTACAAACCGTAACGTTCAAAATCATAGACGAAGACGAAGCAGCAAAAGCACTAAAAACTGTTGGAAGTTGGTCTTCAGACAAGTCTCTTTAACATCCTAGATTAGATATAAGATTATTGAGTCTCTCTGTCTCCTAGCCTAGATAATATGCACGGATTGGATTGCCCCATCAGCAGATTGTTGTATAGCATATATCTTGTTGGTATATACAGATTGTTATAAATAGATTATTCTATAATGGAGGCTTAGTCCCATAATAGTGTAATAAAAAGCCATCAGAAGCATCACGCCAGGAATCTCAGTCGTATATGCATGATACTAATACTATGCCATTCAAATTCTAGTTTATCACGGCTTATATTATCTAAAAGAACAAGGGATCTTCTTATCTAGTATGGCAACATTTATTCACATTTGTCACTTCTCAGTAATTATAAAGAAGAAAGATTCCACTTTTTCTATAATCGAATGGGAAGATAAAAAGGCCACTGATGGCGATGGAGAGGTATGACAAGCAAAGTCCCACTCCAACCGTAAATTAGATAGCCCTGAGAAAAAAAGGCGTGTGGATAGAACATGCCCTTCTTTGTCTTCACTCCCTCAACCTTCCTCCTCCCATCGCTGTCATCAGATTCTGCAACTTTCGAAATCAATATCAAGTTAGGACATGCTTAGTAATGTGATTCAAGGCTTAGACACACATTATTACAATGAAGACGGTGATATAACAAAATGATGTAACCTAATCGTGCTCTGCCTTTAAGCTAAGCTGCCCTTCTCGAGAGATCTGAGAAAGACAACTCTTCAGAATCCTATTTATAGGAGGCAACCAATGTGTTCATCTGTATAATTTCAGACAACCACACATTGCATATACTTACAAGCTCTCGCTCAGACATAGCAAATGATCCCATAAGATCGACCATCCTCGTTTAAGATAGCCCACATAGGCTTAGCTCGAAAAGAGATCAAAGAATCATAAGTATATTTCATTTTTTCCATACTCACCTTGCAACATCAATCAAGTGTCATGGATAGCACAAGCAGCAGTTGTTTGGACCAATCAGAACTCAACCAAAGAAAAAACCGTCGTCCCTCACACCTACGAAGAACCATGACGGGCTCGAATTCTGGCAATTCATGGTCGCGGGCTCCATCGCGGGCTGCGTAGAGCACATGGCCATGTTCCCCGTCGACACCCTCAAGACTCGAATGCAGGCAATCACTTCTCCTAATTCTTACACCAAAACCTCGTCACTCCCAACAACCACCACCTTAACTTTCAGACAGTCATTCCTCTCCATCATGAAGCTCGAGGGGGTAAAAGGGTTCTACCGCGGCATATCTGCGATGGGGTTGGGGGCGGGCCCCGCCCATGCAGTGTATTTCTCCGTGTACGAATCTTGCAAGGAGAATCTTCTTCTGTCCTCCTTCTCGGGAAATAATCCCAACAACCCAATGGCCCATGCAGCTTCAGGCGTGTTGGCCACCGTAGCGAGCGATGCTGTTATAACACCGATGGACGTCGTTAAGCAGAGGCTTCAGCTGAAGGGAAGCCCATATAGGGAGTTTGGGACTGTGTGAAGAGGGTTTTTGTAGGAGAAGGTTTAGGGGCTTTCTACGCCAGTTATAGGACGACTATCGTCATGAACGCGCCTTTCACTGCTGTTTATTTTTCCACTTACGAGGCTGCAAAGATAGGGCTTAAGGAGGTTGATAATGGTACTGAGGATGGTGATGATGATGAGACTTTGTTCGTTCATGCTACCGCAGGCGCTTTTGCTGGGGCTTTAGCTTCTGCCATTACGACTCCACTCGACGTTGTAAAGACTCAACTTCAGTGCAGGTAGAAAGAAGCAAATCTCTCTCTCTCTCTCTTCTCTCTCTCTCTCTCTCTCTCTCTCTCTCTCTCTCTCTCTCTCTATCTCTCTCTCTCTGTTTCTAGTCTTGCCTGAACAATCTATGTGTCTCCGTTTGATGAAGGGTGTTTGTGGGGTGGACCGATTTTCGAGTAGTTCGATAGGAGAAGTGATTCGAACTATCGTGAAAAAGTATGGATACAGTGGACTGATGAGAGGTTTGGTTCCGAGGATGCTCTTTCACTCGCCAGCTGCGGCGATATGCTGGTCGACTTACGAGGCGGTAAAGAGCATCTTTCGACAGCCTAATAATGCACAGAGCAGTTATGAGGATTGATTAGAACACAGCAAATATGTAAACATAATAATTAAGACACAAGTGCTGTATAACTGCTGTATGTTTCAAGTACACAGTGCTGTGACAGTTTACTAGGAGAAATACATATAGCACATAAAACAGCTCCATTCAGCTAAACCATAAGGATGCTGGTCTCTTTAGCTATAGGAGAAAAGCTACATAAAGGTTGAATAGAATGGATGGATGTAACAACAATGGTAAAATGCGTTTCGATTGATTGATCTGTTGTAATTACGGAAAAGGTTTCGATGTAAGTGCGATGACAAGTTGAGACATTGAGGAAAACATACACAGCTCTGTTTCTTGATTTCTTGTTTACATTCCATTCGGAGAAGAAAGTAGTAAAGTATCAGAAGAAAGAAAAGCAACTCACAAACAATCACTTTGGCTCGTTCCCAAATCCCAGGACAGCTTTAGCTTCCCCCTACAATGCGGCTGAGAAATGCAATGCTGGTGAATCTTCTCAACAAAATAAGACTTAACATATAAGAAAAATCATCCGACATTCGCCTTTTTACCTTTTCTACCATATATAGTTCCTCCGAAGACACTTGACTAATCGATCGAACACAAACAAGGAAGGAGGGATATCATGCTAATCAATTAATCCTACACAGCGCACCATGTGTTAGAGATTCATGTAGCAATTCAAAATGAGATTGATCATCACGCCAGAGAGACACACCCATTATCAATGATATGAGACTTCAATAAAATCCTGCAGAAATTCCAACTAGAAATTAATCAGAATCGGAGAATGTCTCATCAAGGGTAGTAATCAAACACCTCAATCGAATCCGAGCTAAAACATCCAACTAATCTATCTAGGAAATGGCATACCACAAAAATGTAGGAAAAAGGAAGGTGATGTGTTCCGCGAAAACGACTCTCTTGCAACGAACTTTGGGGCGGCTTCTTGGACTAATGATTGTTGTCGACGCTCGAACCTAACACTCAAAAAGCCAACCAAAACAGGTTAGAGGGGGCCGGGGGTGGTGGTTTACGGCGACGCCCCTCCGACGTTTAAGTCAGTTTTCTTCCTAAAAAGAGTAAGGACAGGTGTTAGGCTTGTAAAGCAGTTTTTCGTTCAAATGTGTGTACCTGGAAAATGGTTCAACCGTTACCTTTCATACTCATCTGATCTTCCCTCACCTTTGACATGTTGCTCACCCCAGCCCGCCCTTTTCGCGGACCACGTGCCGGGATGTGGTCTCCCCACGTTGTTCCCCCACGTTCTTCTTTCCTCTCTCTGTCTCTCTGTCTCTCTCTCTCTTCTCTCTCTCTCTCTTCTCTCTCTCTCTCTCTCTCTTCCCCTTCTCGTGATTTCTTCTTCTCGACATGAAACTATCACATTCCAGCTTTCCGATTCCTTCTCGGGAACATCGGTTCTCTTTGATCTCCTCCTCTTGATCCCTCAGGCTAATCACTCCGGAATGCTCTTCCTTCCTTTTCGGGCTAAGCTGCTCGGACAGCTCACCCTTCCTCAGACTCGACCGTCTTGGCCGGATCTTCCCTTATTACCCGACTTGGTCGTTCGGATTCCTCTCCTCAGGCCCACCCCTTATCCTCGGGCTTATATCTCGTTCTCAAGCCAGCCCTCAAGGTTGTCCGCTTCCTTCCCTATCTCTTTTCTCCCGCTCTTCCCTTCGCGGGTTATTTTACCGTTAGTCGAGGATCCCGAGGGTAACAATAGTCCCCACCCTAAAATAGTCCAAAAAGACTGTAATGAGTTTTGGACGTGGACTAGCGGTAAAATAACAAATTTCAAGGCCCTCTCGCTCTTCCCGATAGACTTTCTTGGACCTCTTCATACCTTCCTCCCCCGATTCTCGGTACCCTCTTCTCTTCGTCCTTCGCGACGATCTATCATCACGCCACTCACTGGGCGGGAAAACTACCGCCCCATCGAATCAGAGTCAGATTGGTGCGGCCACATGTCATATATCTTGAGACTTAACGTCTCATCTACTCCCTTCCCCTTTCTTTTCCTTTATCTCATTTTCGCCCTTTTCCTCTTTCATAGTTTTCAGTTATCACTTTCCCTTTCATCTCTAAATCTCACTAAGTGCGCCAATTTCTTTCACCCTTCGGCGTTTCATCTTCAAGATTCCGTCGTCTTGCTCCTCGCCAAAATCGGTAAATCGTTTCTCCTCTATCTTATTCCTCTTTTGTCGCTGTTTTTGGTTTTATTTCTCGAATCTGGACTGTGCGATTTTCTACCATGGGGGATGCTTCTGATTTTTACTTTCGCTTTCGTTTATTTCACTAGTCCTTCAGGATTATGCGTCCTTTTGCTGTGAGCAACGTTACGACTTCGTCTTCCCCAAATCAGCCAGTTTCTCCTTCAAACGGATATTTTCCAGAATCCCCTTCTCCTTCTGCATTTTTGACCTCCTTTCTCAACGCGGCCCGGGCATAAACAACTTCTTGACCTGGTTATTTTCCACCCCTTGTCTTGTAGGGTATCAGAGCGAAAAATATTTTCTCCGTGCTTTGGAAGATTGGACTTCTCAAATGGAAGATTTTCGCGAATCTGCCAAACTCCGTGGCATGAAGTGAACATTTCGACTCTTCGAGAGTTTCACATTCCTCTGATTATCAGTCGAGCCGTCCTGACTCCCGAGCACAAAGTGCAAATTCCAGGTCCTCGGGAAGTAGCAGCGGGCCCCCGAGGGCTTCCATACTTTCTTTCTGGGCCAACTCGACATGGGGCTTCGCCTCCCTTTTCCTCAATTCCTAGTTGATCTTTGTAATTATTATCAGATTTCCCCAAATCTATTAATCCCAAACTCCTACAACCTTCTCCTTTCATTAGCCATTCTTATCAATATTTCCAGATGCCGCTTAAATTAACCATAAGGAGCACGACAAATTTTTCTTTTCGTCGATTGCTTCAGAAGAATTCCTCATCGGAAACCCTTCTTCCCATAAAGGGTGGATGAGTAAATATTTCTTCGTTAGGTCTCCCGAGGGAAGTCCCCAGAACGATACCATCGATAATTGGAGGCCATATCCGTGTCATCTCCTCTTCGTCCCGCTCCCGACACAGAGGTAGAGAGATTCAAAGAGATTCTCGGGGGTAGACGCTTCAACGCCGCTGAGCTCATCAAGGATGATTTGCTATGTCACTTCGGTTTTTGCTCAAAGGGAATAGTAATAGATGCCTTAGGTATATTTGCGGGTCTTCTCACTCCTCTCTTCCCTGCTCATTTTCTCGTTCTACTTTATTATTGATCAAATCCCCTTTTTACATCAAATTTGCATATGGACCTGGCCGACCTCCTCGTTATTCAAGAGAAGATAAAAAAGGTGTCACCTCTCAAGCCCCTCCTCCTCCTTCTGTCACTCGGGCTCTCAGTAAGGGGAAAGGCAAAGCTCCTGCTGTCCCTTCGGGCCCCCCTCCGAAGGCAGCTCCGAAAAGGAAGGTGCTAGCTGCCCAAGCAGCTCCTCGGCTAAGGTGCGTGCGGATGTCGCCGATGGTTCTCTGACCCCGATTGTGCCGGTCGAACAGCCGGACTTCTTCCACCGCCCTCGAGCTACCCAACGCGTGTAGTTCCTTCGGGGTTTTTTGGACGAGGCCAATCGATCTCACCTCAGAAGATGAACCCTCGAGAATTCTTCTCAACTTTCGCCCAGAACTTGGGTCAGGTACTAGTTTTTCTTCCTTCTCTTCCCGTTTGTCTTCTCGTTTCTTTTTAAGGATATTTATCTTCCTACTCTTTTTTTCTTCATCGTTTCATCTTTTACCTACTAGGGTTTTGTCTGCACGCCGAGGCTCTGGAGAGGATGCTTTTTATGCATGAGACTGTATCGAATTCGCTCAAATCGAGGAGAAGCTTAAGGAGGAGATGGATCAGGAAAGGAAGGAGGCCAAGTCGCGAGAGGATGAGCTGCGTAAGCAGGTGCGAGAGGTTCGGGCTGAATTAGAGAGGGCGAAGCCGGCCCTTGCGGAAGAGAAGGACGCTCGAGCTGAGGCGGAGAAGACCTTTCAGGAGCTCGAGGAGGATATCACTCGGGACTATCTTCCTCAAGAGACTTATGGAGCCCAAGTCATTACTTATTTCAAGTATGGTTTCTGGGGTTGCTTGCGTCAAATTTGGGAGGCAGGAATAGTTCGTAAAAATGGAAGCTCGACTTCTTGGATGCTAATCGAGCTCTCACGGAGTGTCCCCGCGACGGGGAATTCAAGACCGAGTCTGCTGCTCAAGGAGGCTCCGATGCTGCTCCGGAAGACGTCGTGACCACCCCTTCGAGCGAGGAGAACGAAGAAGCTCCCCCGTCCCCGGTCGAGGTTCCTGAAGTGCTGGTCGAGAACTGCGAGGCGGCTACTGAGACCTTGGAGCCATGTGATGCTCAGGATGCGACTGAGGGAAACCTCGCGGCCAATCCCGAAGCTCCTGCCTTCCCAAATGAGCAACCAGAATCTTCCTCGGGCGCACCCAGTCAGGCTGGTCCGGTAGAATAGTCTTAGCTGTTTTCTGTTTTTGTTTCGTTTTGTTAAAGACCATATTCTACTATGTCTTTTCTCTTTCTAGATCTTATTTAATGTCTCGTCCATTTCTGAACCATATATATTAGCTTAATCGTGCATTTTGCTCGGCATCTTGTGCGTGGTTTTT
>JAPQWV010005422.1:0-19184 GCA_027422505.1 Craterostigma plantagineum | reverse complement strand
TATGCAACTTAGGATTTATATTTTGGAAAGTGACTAATTGATTGGGCTTGGCTTAGATGTGGTAAAAGATGCTGACTGAGTCTATTTATGGAATGTACTAAAATCGGATGAGATCACCATACATGGAGAGTATGCTTTGCATTATACTCAGTAAATCAGATGTTTCTCTGTGTGAGTTATCATATTTTGGGAAAGAAAGTTGATTGAGCTTACTATTGACAATATGCTTAGTGGAATTATATATGGAATATGCTGACAAACGGATGAGATTACAGTGGAATGAAAGTAAATCTGTGGTATTTATGGTAAGTGATCATGCATGAAAGTTGAGTTTGATTGGTTTATTATTGGCATGATTCTTTGAGTTAATGCACGTGATTATTGAGATTTCTCTTGCATATTCTGTGCTTAACTTTCCTTGTGAAGTGTAAAAGCTATTCTTGGGTCTATATGGAAGATAAGCAATTCAGGACTAAAGGGTACAGAACAAACACACAAGCAAACGAATCCCTTAGAGTTATTGAGCGGTAATTTGCGATTCATTCGTAGTTTGTGTTGAGCTTTAATTTGCGAATTCTGTACCCGTGAGCGTATCTTCAGCAGCACCCTTCCCTAAACCCTTGTCTTCGGACGTGTTGTATTTTCGGACGTGTTGAACGGACAAAGGTGCACGGTTGGAGTCTTTTGCTGGAGGGACGAATTTGGTGGATTCGGTGGCCCTTCGGTAGTAAGCTGCATCCAGCCGGGGAATTGGTTTCCTGGGCAAACGACTGTAACCGTAATCGTAATACTCAGTGATTGATTGGAACTCTTGGGGATCACACGCCAAGGACAAGATTAACCCCAGTTGGGATATAACCAGTATAAAAGACCTGTCTCACTTTACTTTCTGCTATTTACCTTTTTTGTGAGACAAACCCGGAACGCCTGCAAATATCTAGGTGATATCGTTGAAATTATTTCTAGAGATAACGTGATATTTTCTGAAACAGGGTTAGAGAGATAACGTTTATACTCGTAGTACTTTCTAGGAAATAACATACTATGCGAATATCTTCTTAAAGGAAAGTATTTTTCAAAGAAGAACAAGCCAAATTTTATAGCCTAATTCACCCCCCTCTTAGGCATATTTTACACCTTCATTTGGTATCAGAGAGGGTTACTCAACGAAAGGCCTAACACGCCTGAGTTATGATCTGATGGCTTTTTTTGAGTGTTGAATGAACTACGCAGTGTGAAGAATCGTATCATCGAGTTTCTTCTGATCGCTGTCGACTACGATCTTTGGGAGATAATCATCAATGGACCATATACGACTAACAAAATCGATGGAACCCCAAAGGACGCTAAGATTACAATGCTGATGACAAAAAGGGAATCACCCGAAATGCAAAGGCAAAAACATGCTCGCATGCGCACTCATACGGGAGAGAGTACATTCGGGTTACTGCCATCTACGAAGCAATGATCTTGAAGCACTTAGCATTTCCGAACTGATTGGATCTCTTATATCTTACGAGATGATTCAAACGTCATGAAAAGTCGTAGAACAAAAATCACAAGTCCATTGCATTCAAATCCAACCTAGAAGAATCTGATTCTGATGACGAAGAAGACTTGATGAACGACTTAGCCATAGTTACCAAAAGATTCGAAAGATTCTAGCAGAAGAAGAAATTCAAAGGAAACTTCAACAAATTCCAGAACAAAATACAAGGGAATCTCCACGTCTGGGAAGAAGGTTCAGAAATGTTTTTCGATGCAACAAACCAGCCATTATGCACCTGAATGCCCTGCAACCAACAATGAGAACCAAAAGCAGAAGGCTATAGTGACGGTGTTGGGAATCCCGAGTGTCCCTAGTGGAATTTTAAAATTTTACGGGGTTTCCGGCCTATCCAAGATCGCTCGGCTAGAACGTACGGACATAAAGAGATAAGGGATCAGCCATGATACCTTGTCGAAATCGCTCAACGATGGCTAGCTTCGATCCTTCAAATCCCCGAGGCGTAGTGCCCCCTCTCATACGCCAAAAGCACACGAACGGGACGCCTTCTTCACACAAGATCATTACGCCGGCACCTCACTAACGTCGCTGCTGTTCTTGCATGTGCGGCTAGGCCAAGAACGAGCTGCTTGCTGCCCACGAGAGAGAGTGTGAGAGAGAAAGTGATGAGAGGAGAAAACTCTTAGTGCGGATCAGCCATTTTTAAACCCCTCACTAGTCAAACTTAGTATTTTCGGCCGATCAGGGTTTTTGTCATGCCCCAAACCCTAGTTTCTCAATCAAGGACCTAGCCTTGTCTCTCTCTCTCTCTCTCAGATGATGACATTGTATCGGTTGCCCTTTTTAAGCCCAACTCTCTTGGTTCGTCTCAACCGATCTAGGAGGTATCTAGGAGTTCGGTATTCACCTAGCCAGCCCCGTGGTACCGAACATATCCCAAGTTGAGTCGAATTTGATCTAATCATAATCTGCGAACCGATTGTAGATTTTCGTCATACGTATAAACCCTTTACGTTTGTCCCGGTCGAGTGAAAGTCACGTATAGTCAAACTTACAGAACTCGACTCTATGTCGTTTATGTCGGTGAAAATACCGAAACTGCATTACACGACTATTGCGAGTCATATATGCTTTGGCCAGAGACTTGGATAAATTCCCGCACATCAAATTTGCCATAGGACGTTAACCTCGAATTTAATCGAGACCGTAAATCCCGCTCCGCGGTTCAACCGGCAATCGCATCGAAAAGTCAAGACCGTATTTCGCCGGTGACCCATGCGACAGGCAAGACGGGCCTAGCAAACTAGTGACAAGTCAAGACCTCAAGACCAACCCCAAGTTAATCCTTTCGGTCTAAGATTCACGTAACTACTACAGTTATCGATCGATCAAGGACAATCCAAGCATGTGATCGTTTGATTACGAGTCAGTGTCCAAATACAGATAACCCCCTGATTCATCTTGTATCATTCTCATGGGCTCCCACTTCCCAAGTGAACGGTTGGCACAACAACCATATTGGACCCATCGACAAACAAGTCGTACTTGTCAATCCATCTCCCTACTGGAGACTTAGACTTGTGGACAATTTTAATATTGCAGTATCTCCTCAGCTTACTGGTGCCCCTCTCTGTCTCCATAGTATTAGTAACTGAACTTCCACTATTTGGGTATTATTAATTTGTCTTATCCACCCAGACTACAAGGTTAAATCTTTAGACTAATTAATAATTTGCCCTTTGATTGATTCATCTTAAAGGATGAATAAAGTCATTCCGTTAATAGAATTAATCAAATTACATCACTAAACACTACACAATTAGCAAATTGCCCTCGTACTCCCAGTCCTCGTATGACATCTAGGGTATATACCTCAACAATCTCCCACTTGCACTAATGCCACGCGCTATCATATCTTAACCCCATTCTATCGAGGTGTCGATCGAGCACTGCCTGTGGTAGTGGCTTAGTGGATCGGCCGCTGCATTCTCTACAAAGGCGATTTTCTGCATGGCTATTGAGCCATTTTTCAACTAACCCACGCAGCACGTGGTATTTGCTCTCTATGTGTTTGGATTTACTGTGAGAACGTGGTTCCTTAGCTTGTGCATAGCCCCGCAGTTGTCGCACCACAATGGCAGCGGGCGATCCACGATGCTAGGTACAACCTGTAGTTCCTCCAGAAACTTGCATATCTAAACACCCTCCTTGGCAGCTTCTGAAGCTGCGATATACTCTGCCTCAGTGGTGGAATCTACAGTCGTGCTTTGCTTGGAACATTTCCAAGACACTGCCCCACCATTGAGCGTAAAGACAAAACCCGAAGTAGACTTCCGGTCATCCACGTCTGATTGGAAGTTCGAATCTGTATATCCATCTACTTATAGTTTCTTCTGGGCCATAAACCAGTATCAAGTCCTTAGTACGTCTAAGGTACTTCAGAACTGTCTTTACTGCCGCCCAATGTTCCTTACCAGGGTTAGCCTGTAACCTACTGAATACGCCCACAGCGTACGCTATGTCTGGTCGAGTGCAAAGCATCGCGTACATTAGGCTACCAACAGCTGAAGCATAGGGGACTCCACTCATCTCGTCTTTGTACCTCATTCTGAGGAGACATATCCTTTGAGAGATGAATCCCATGTCTCATAGGTGGGAACGCTTTCTTAGACACGTCCATTTTAAAACATTTTAAGGACTTTATCTAAGTAAAGGGCCTGGGACAAAGCCTATTGACCTTTTTCGCCCTATCTCTAAATAGGCGAATTCCTAGAATATAGGTCGCTTCTCCGAGGTCTTTCATAGAATTCATTCGAAAGCCAAGCTTTAATCTCTGAGAGCATCCCAATGTCGTTTCCTATCAAAGGATATCATCTACGTACAATACTAGAAATGACACGTTACTCCCACTGACTTTCTGTAACCACAGGCTCTCATTCTTTGTGAATCCGTATTCTTAACTACTTCATCGAACCGAAGATTCCAACTCCTTGAAGCCTGTTTCATCGTCCATAGATGGACCGATTTCAGTTTGTACACTTTTCGAGCATCTGCTTCTGACTTAAATCCTTTGGGCTGCTCCATATAGATTTCCTCCTGGAGGAATCCATTCAGGAAAGTGGTCTTACGTCCATCTGCCAGCTTTGTACGTCTCCACCTGTCCATCAGATCCAATCTTTTTCTTGTAGATCCATTTATTGCCAATTGGTCTAAAACCATTAGGCAGGTCTACAGAGTCCAAACCTGGTTTGTGTGCATCGAGTCCATTTCGCCTGCATAGCCTCAAGCCACTTGAGGGAGTGTAATACCCGTGAAACTAATACGGGATTAGTACATAATTATTTTTGTAATGTTCAAAATTAATGGAATTAATTTCCCGGACGAAAATGGATATTTCGGAATCAAGTCGAAGAGAATAATTTGGCCCGAAGTTAGATAAAGTAATATGAGCTAATTTAGCTAACCCAAATATTATAAAAGTCCAAGAGGGGTTACAATGATATAGGGAATCGATTTGAGGCCAATATAAATGATTAGCTTAGCCCAAATAATCAAGATAAGCATGAGACATTACTTAATGAGTAGGGAAAGTAACGATGGAATGATGCACATGCATGCTTAGTATTAGAAACTAGATAAAGTTTAGAAATCAGAGGAAAACCCTCATTTGCATCTTGAGTAAGCAACGTGAAGGAGGAGCAAAATTCTTGGCAAGCTTGATCGAGTTTTCAACTTAGGAAATTACCAAACTAAGCTAAGGAGGTAAGAATTTTACCTAACGTGTAAATCTTACACTAGCTTAAGTATTTAACATATCTACATGGTTTGGTAATCTGTTGAAGTTTGAGCATAGGAGTGACGAGAGAAGCAAAGAAGATTTTTGGCAAGTTCAACTTGATTATCAACTTAGGGAATTAACTCAAAATAACCTTGGAGGCTATGTAGGTGGTTTTTAACACCTGCAAACCGTATTAAATTCCTAAGAATGCTTAGAATTCGATTGAAAGGTCATTCGAATTCAATGAGACGTATTTTATAATTTTTGGAAATTCTCAAACATGTTCTTGACGTGTTTTGATGTGTATTTGAGCTCAATCTATGAGTTCTATGATCTGATATTGTTTATGTTAATCTGGAATGTGCTCGTGTGAAGGAATTTTTCAAAAAGATTAGGGTTTATATAAGAAGGTTTGAAGAATCGATCGATCTATGTTTCGCGGGCCGCTTTCAAATCGAGCGATTCAGAGTTTCGATCGATTTTAGTTTTTGGGCCATTCTTATTTTGCGAACTGAGTAAAATAGAATTTAAATTGAATAGGAAATCGGCCGATGGGTTTCGGGTCGCGAAGTTTTGTCGCGGGCCCAAAATGATATTCGATGTGTGAGTAACATAAGTTTGCACGGGCCAGAGTTCCGATTTTGCGGGCTGACGCAGTTCGCGAATTGTGAGAGAAGTCGAGGGCCGACCTTAAGTTCTCGCGGACCGACTGATTTCGCGGGGTGGTTCCTGTGAGTGGCGTCGGGCTTCGCGCGAACTAAAATCAGGTTTCGCGGGCCTAATCAAACGATTCGCGATCATCGAAGTTTCGTGAATTCGGGGCTTTGACTCGACTTTCGTGGGTTGACCAATGCTTTCAAAGACGGATCGGAGATTTCAGATTTTGGCTTTGACCAAAACTGAGTGGGTTTTGACCAACGGAATTAATTTTGGGGGCTTTTGCCTATTCCAAGCCCAAATGTTTTTAAATAAAATTATCTTCAGCCCAAATCATTTAACATAAAGTATTTCGTACCATGACTAATATTTTCGGGTCAACCCATATTTTAAATATTTTAAGATTATTTTGGGATTTAAATCGTTCAGCCTAGTTGATATTTTAAGAGTTTATGTAATTTTGAGTTCCGAGACATATTACGTGATCTACTGTGTGCATTGCACGACATGCACGTGAGAGGTGATGGTACCGTATTTATACGGGACGCCTTACGGTGTCGGATTAGTTGGGTAGAGTGACCATTATTGGTCGTCAGGTTTAGACTCACGTGGCACCTGGTGGGAGATTGGGTTTGCAAACACTGTCTACCCGGGATTGAGCCACCAGAGGTGTATATCACCGGATATATGTTTGGCTCAGGGACGGCAGACAGATGTGAGATTCCTGTCTATCCGAGTCAGTGGTACAATACTCGGGGCATTACACCGAGGTGTAATACCGTCGGGTTGAGATTGTGTGCGGAAGGAGCGACCCGGTACGGCCGGCGCGGGCTACCGCATGGTTTATGGCGTACTTTGCCATTGCCCGAGTAGGTGCCGAGTCTAGCCGAGCGCCCTGTTATGTGTCCAGATGTGACGTATAATTGAGCGTGCATTTTATTATGGCGTGAGGATTTGGGGATGGGTTGAGTGCACGCACGCATTGCATGTTTTTATTACCACCTGCTAGGCAATTTTGCTCAGGGTTTTTTTGTAGGTAAGACTGAGCTCGACGCCGATGAGTGTCCGGGTGAGCTGTAGGCTGGTTGGCGGCGGTGACTACACGGGCTTTTGAGGGCGGCGCAGTACATGGGATGCAACCTGTGGAGAGGCGTAGGATAGTCGGGTTCAGATTTTTGGGGCTTCGGCCCGATGTAGTTATATTACGGTTTTTTTTGTAAACCCGACTTTAGTATATATATTATGAATTATTTTCTTTAAAAAGTGTTTGATAAATCGGGTCCTCCGCAACTTTCGTTGCGGAAATCCGCCAATTTACTAAATTAAGAGTAGGTCGCCACAGTGAGCCTGTACCAGCAATTGCCTGGTCGTAGGTGACGGGATCGTCCCCAACGCATCCCTCAATCGCAGCATACCCATGCTCGACGTGTACCATACCATATCTCAGGCATATGAGATATCCTACTGGACCTACGCAATTGCGGCTAAGCCGGGTTTTCTGAAACGTCGTGTAATGACTCTGGAATAGGAATCGATTCGTCCTCTAACTCTCTTATAGTTATTTCTCGTCCTTTACTGCCTTCGCCTACGAATTCCTCCTCCAAGAAAGTAGCGCGTAAAGCGACGAACACCCTGTGTTCGTCTGGGACGTAGAAGTAATACCCCATTGAGTCCTCGGGTATCCGACGGATCTCGCCATTAATGATCTTGATTTAAGCTTATCTGCCATTAACTTTTTCATAAAGGCGGAGCAACCCCAGACCCTGATGTGATTCAGACTCGCCTTACGATTATGCCAAGCCTCGTAAGGATCCTATCGGTAGAGCGGTTAGGTATCCTGTTAAGGATATAGGCCGCTGTTTCTAAGGCATATCCCCACAACGAAATGTGGAGATCTGTGTAACTCATCATCGCAGAACCATATCTGAAGCGTTCGGTTTCTCCGTTCGGCCACGCCATTCAATTGCGGCGTGCCTGGCGGGGAAACCTGTATGATGCCATTTTCTCTAAGAAATGCATCAAACTCAAGACTCATGTATTCGCCGCCTCGATCTGACCGAACGGCTTTAATGACTTGCCATTTTGCTTCTCCACTAATGCTTTATACTCTTTAAACATTTCAAGAGCTTCAAACTTTTGTCTCATCAAATAGACATTCCCGTAGCGGGAGAAATCATCCGTGAACGTTATGAAGTAGCGACAACTACTTCGGGCCGTTACTTTAAATGGTCCGCATACGTCAGTGTGGATCAAACCCAACACTTCCGTGGCCCTAGTGAAAGTCCCTGTGAAGGGAAACTTGGTCATTTTCCCTTAGATGCAAACAGTAGCTCGATCAAATTAGAATTCAATTTGAACTGTTTGCGATCGATGAAGTTCTTCGATGGCCTCAATAATTAAAACCCAGTTTCAGTCGTACTTTCAATCAATCTTTGAAACGCTGATAATCGAATCTATATACTCCCTAGAACTATCAGATAACTGCGAAACTATGTTTAGTGCAGAAGTTAACCCAGATTAAACACATAAAATGGTAATAAACAATGCAAAGCAGCATTTGAGTTATCAAGTTTCAAACAGACGAGAATCTAAGCACAGAATCATGCGAAAAACCTCATAATATCGAATCAAACGTAGTTAAACACTGCTAATCCCTAAAGATCGTCGAATCTACATTATAAAGACGAAATCATTTGAAAATATGGAGAAAAGTGGATTATGATGTTCGTCTTTTGACAGAAATTTTGCGCGAGAGAAAACTTTCGACTATTGAATTTTGCGAATTTGTGCGTGTATTTAGGGATTCTCGACTGCAAAAGATAATTTCATTTATGTCAGCATTAGACGTTATTCGGCTCGTAGATTAGACAGGCCCATAATTTTTGCTCTTGAAACTCGGATCGATAATTTTCAATTGGTCCCCTTTTGAAATTTTCGCTCAAATTTATCAGCAAAAATTTTCCTATCGATTCCAATTCAAATTTCGCTCGAGAAACTGCGATCGAAAAATTACTAAATATGTCCAATCTGTAATGCTAGGTTGTCCAGTGTCCTATTTTTCAGATTGACCCCTAAGTCATTGAAAAGTCACATAATTGCTCTCCCTAAATATGACATTCGAAGTAATAAACTCCATGTAATTTTTTTATCGATGACAATCGGCTCCAAGACTGAATATTGAGAATCCTGGAACACATAGAGCAAAATAGTCGAGCATATTAAGTTATCTTGGAAGCAATTTTGCCAATTAGGCTCGGTGCCTCTCTGTAAACAAAAAATTAGTTAAATCCATAAAACATAAAACACTTTAACGATCAAATGATTTAACCATTCAAAATTTGATTCAATGCCGTATACTGAGTCATGAATAACTCGTGAAAACCTCCTTATTGCTTCTGCAAAACTCGGAGAAAGATCATCAAAATATTTGGAGCTTAAGGCATAACTCTTGTAAATGCTCTCCCTCAAACAATGCACCAAAAATTGATTAACACTAAAACACATGGAATCAATTTCAAGTAGTACGCATATAATACAGTTTTGCTTAGATACATGGTCCCTTAATCATGTATTCAAAATGTTGTGCGAGGGTATGAGCATGAACAATTAAAAATCGCATTTTACTATTATACTATGTAGTTTTTTTTTAATTAAGAAGATAAAACGAAAATCTAATGTTTATCTTATATATATTTATAACATTCCTATTAGTATTATTAATAGTATGGGGTTTTTGCTTCGATCATTGTCACGCCTAAAAATTCACACGACACTTGAAAGATTTTAAGCCGTCAAGTCATGTCAGCAGACTAAAGTCCTAGGTTCAAAGTATGATCCATTTTGACAACTCTCACTAGGTTTGTGTGATCGAGCTGGTCGAGTAATAAATAAGACGAATATCGAACTAACTACGCTCAACAGGCAAGTGTACCTATCGAAAATAGTATAGAAATGGCAAATATTCGAGTATCGAACCCAAGGAACTATACTTTAGAAAACCATCGTTTTAAATATCCTAGTAAATAGTTTGAGTTCGATAAGCTAACTAAACGATAAACACACAAATAAAAATCTGATAAAATAGTGATAACAGAGTTGGGACGATTTATAACCGTATTTGAGACTCCGAATCCCCCTAGCTCGATCGAACGACTAACAAGCTATTAATTTTAGCTAATTATTAGACCGTGAGGATTCCTATGGTATGTATAACGGATTTCTACGATTCGGTTAAACTGCGCTTACTCGCTTTGACTCGTAACAACTAACCTACGTCTTAAATAACTGGGCAAGCTTCCCTAACTTACTTATCGCAGACTGCAATAAATAACGATGAATCCTGCTATTAGATTTGACTCTAATCCAACGGGGTAGTTCAACCTATCTCTAGCGATGAGTTTATTCCGCTCGTTTACGAGTGGTCTAATAGTTCGCGAGCGTAGCGTTCGATTTTCCAGCAATTATTTCGACCACATAGACGTAATCAAAACAACATAAATCGTCACCGAGTCATAACAAAAAGCATATCAATAATACGTTCAACATTCATACGATCTCGCTAGGGTTCATCTAATCTCTACGGGATTTAGCCACTCATACGAAACATTAACAAAACGAGGAGCGTAAATAACAAAGGGAAAACATGTTTCTTCCCTGAATCTCGGCTCTGCGGTTAATCCTTCGTTGAGGAGTTTTGTCGGACATGTGGTGGGCGTCTAACCTTCCCCTTTTTTACGAGTCCTTTGCACTGCCCGCTCGCTGCTCCTCCTACGCCCGCAGCCCCTTCACAGCCCAAGCAGCTTCCTCGCCTTTGCTTCGCAGTCCACAGATCAGCCATAGCCCTACACAAACCAGCAGTTAGACACAGCACAGCAGCCCCTCGACTTACAGTCGCAGCCAACAGCCCGTTGCTCCCGCTGTTGTGCTCGGCTCGCTGCCTTCGCTACTCACAGTTTCTTGCTCTCGGCCTAGCAGAAGAGTATACACAGCTGATAGGTCGTGTATATGGACTCTCGTCTCCTCCTTTCTTCCTCTTCCATTCTCAGGTTTAGATGCCTCTATTTATAGATGGTGGAGGGAAACAAAAAATCTTCACTTGTCAAGAATGGCATGAGATTGGGTTTTGATTTTCTTCCTTGAGCCGTGAGCCTTATTTGTTTTCCTTCTTTGTGAGCGGCGCACGTGCTTGTGAGTCTTATCTTCCCTCATGTGCGTGTATGTATGCTATCTTCAAAGCTTCCTCTCATTTGACTTTCTTTAAGGTCGTTTGAGAGGAATTGAAAAGGTGATGGGCTTGGGCTGATTTAGTTTGGGCTCAATTGATTTTGGGCTGAGTTCAAATCGTTTATGCACAACAAAATAGCGTGAGTTCAAAAGCTCATACTCCTAATCTAGAACTCGAACGGAAATTCTTTATGTCAGAATCACGACCAACGAGTCTTCTGTATTCGATTCAGCTCCATAGGACCCTTTTTTACCCCCTGGTATGCGAAAAGTACAAAGATGCTGCAAAACTGTCGACAAAAAATGTGAAATTTTAATTTAAATACTAAAGTTATCGAAACAACTTCATTTTTCATGCAAACGACTTAAACTTAACAAATATAGACGTAAGAAAATACGTTTATCAAATTTCCCCCACAGCTAAGCGTTTTCTTGCCCTTAAGCAAATAAAATAAAAGGCATAGAAAAGGATAAAATCATGCAACGCACCAATCAAGAACGAAATCATGTAGAAGATAATGCAAGTAAACTCGGAAGACATATTTGAAATCAATTACTACTACACATTTTCTTTAGCGATAACTATCTAAATCCGCACCTCACATAGATTCACTCAGATCGCTAAGTGTATAGGTTTAGGTGTCCGTGATATCGCTCGGCTCATGCACTAATCTAATCTCTACCATAAGCTTGCAAGCAATTCCTAAATCTACCACTTTCAATGATCAAGCGTGAATCGAAAGGTCTTTACCGGGTTATAAAATGGCTGAGATATGTAAGGCATGCAAGGAATAAGCGTAAAAGGATATGAGCCGTAGTCGTGTCGGAATCATGCCATTATCTCTAACGCACCCATGATTCGCCCCTTTTTTCAACTCCGTTATCGTTCTTTTATCAGATTTTTTTAATAAGCCCTTCTTCTTTCAACCTCTCGATCAAGAATAGGTAGTATGCTTTTGAGTGAAAGATTATCGAAAGAAGAGTTCTTAGCCGACTCAATTTTTTCTATATTTTTCCTTTTTTATCTTCTGCTTTTTCTCCTTTTTTTTTTCTTTTCGACGCTCAACTCTGAAATTTAGCACGGGTTGTGCTTCTTGATTCCGGCATTCAACCTCCATTTCTACCATTGCTCGAATGGGTTTATGTTTGACGGCTTAATCCGATCGGCCATTTATATCGGGGGTTTTTTCAAATAAAAGGATCAGGCTCAAAGTGCCTAACTACGGGGGCCAGTCGTGGTTGGATACTTTGGTTATGGACTGAATTTCTAATGCCTTCCTAATTTTCACGCAATCACACTTTAAGTAATTTCAAAACGTAACACACAAGCAAGTCTAAAGAGAAATAAATTAAGCATGGTTTACACAACCAAAGAAATGAGCAAAAAGCTCGTAGGCTCAAACATCTCACAAAATCGGGTTATGTGGACGAATCTCTCAAGTATCGCCAAGTTCATCATGTAAGGAAGAAGTAGACTACACATATGTATCCTAATTACTCACAAAGTTCCGAACATAAAGTCATCCCTGATCAATAAAAAACATGATTTCTGAAAAAATTTCATGCCTAATTTTTGAAAAATTTTATACCAAAATGAAGTCATGCCACCTATATAAAATGTTTGCATTAATTTCGCAGAAATTCCCTTCCCCACACTTAAGATTTTACGTTGTCCTCAACGTAACAATTGTGTAACACAAGGAAAAGGAAATAGAAAGATAAGCGAACTTCCCTGAATAGTCCCGATATGCATGCTTTGTACGGCTCCTCCCCTCAGTTGAGATTTTGAATTCCCTGCGATCGTTGAAAAACAAAATTATAAAAACTAAAAATGTGCATAGAAATAAAAAAAAACATAGGACAGGCTTGGGGTGCCTCCCAAGTAGCGGTTTCTTTAATGTCTTTTAGCTAGACATAGTTTGGTGATTTTAGCTCCGGGTGGTATCGAGGAGGTGGATGGTTTCTTTTCGAGCGCCTCGATGTCAACGCCATAGTAATGCTTGAGTCGGTGCCCGTTCACCTTGAAGGTCCCCTTCTCCGGATGTGTGATCTCGACAGTTCTGTATGGGAATGCTCGGGTCACCGTAAATGGTCCAGACCATATAGATTTCAGTTTACCGGGAAACAGCCGCAGGTGCAAGTTGTAAAGCAAGACCCAATCGCCTTCTTGAATTCCCGCTTCATGATTTTACGATCATGATACAGCTTCGTACGCTCCTTGTACAGGCGAGTATTCTCGTAAGCCATTTGCCTCCACTCGTCGAGCTCGTTGATCTGCAAATTTCGCTTTTCACCTGCAAGATTCAAATCAAAACTTAGCTTTTTTAGAGCCCAATACTATTTGTGTTCTAGCTCTACGGGTAATTGACAAGATTTCCCGTAAAGATGTCTATAGGGTGTAGATCCGATAGGCATCTTATACGCTGTCCGGTATGCCCATAAAGCATAGTTCAGCTTGTTTGGCCAATCTCGCTTATGGTGCTCCACCGTCTTCTCTAGTATGCGCTTCAACTCCCTGTTTACGATCTCCACTTGGCCGCTCGCTTGAGGATGGTAAGCATTAGAAACACTAGATTCCACGCCGTATTTCTCGAGCGTCCTTGCAAATTGGGTGTTACAGAAGTGCGTACCTTTGTCGCTAGTAATGCAACGAGGTGAGCCAAAACGTGAAAATAAAGCTTTTAAAAATTTAACGACTACCCTAGCATCAGTAGTAGGTAGTGCTTGCGCTTCTACCCATTTTGACACATAATCTACTGCTACTAAGATATATCGTTTCTAAAAGATGTCGGAAACGGACCGACCCATAATATCAATGCCCCATACATCAAGTATTTCACAAATGAGTATAAAATTCTGGAGGCATTTCATTGCGCTTAAGATATTACCTGTCCGTTGGCACCTATCACACATCTCTACATACCTTTGAGAGTCTTAAAAATTGTGGGCCATTAGAATCCACAATTCTAGTACCTTTTGTGCGGTTCGATTGCCTCCATATGGCCTCCGCACGGTCCGTGTGGCAATGTCCCAAGATGTTCATTGTTTCGGAGAAGGTTACGCATCGCCTGATTATATTATCCGCACAAATCCTAAATAGATAAGGATCATCCCAAAAGTAATACTTCAAGTCCGAGAACGAATTTCTTCCTCTGGTGACTCGTGTATCCCCTGGTAAGATCCTAGCTACAAGATAGTTAGCAAAATCGGCCTACCATGGAAGTACATTAGGTACCTCATGTATAACGTAAGGTGTTCATCGGGAAAGTGATCTTGGATCGTCTTCTCTTTTGTAACCTCACAGGGTGTCTCTTCTAGTCTCGACAAGTGGTCTGCGGCAAGATTCTCCGTTCCCTTTTGGTCGCGAAACTCCACGTCGAACTCTTGGAGTAGTAGAATCCATCTGATCAGCCTCGGCTTTGTATCCGTCCTTCGCAAAGAGATGCTTAATGGCCAAATGATCCGTGTAGATGATGACCTTCGATAGGATAAGATACTGACGGAACTTCTCGATTGAAAACATGACTGAAAGCAATTCCTTCTCGGTGGTAGTATAATTTGATTGCGCCTCATTTAGAGTCTTGCTTGCGTAGTGTATCGGCTTGAAATACGTTTCCCGTCGCTGCCCCAACACTGCACGTACTGCACAATCACTAGCGTAGTTCGAATGTAGTCTCCAATCCGGAGCTACCATGATGGGTGCATTAATAAGCTTATCCTTGAGTAAAGTAAAAGCATTCACACAATCAGTTGTAACTCATAAGGTACATCTTTCTAGCAAACGAGTTAAAGGTCTAGCAATTTTAGAAAAAATCTTTAATAAATCTACGATGAAAACCAACATGTCCTAAGAAATCTCTAATTGCTTTTACCGGCGAGGGTGGAGGTAATCGTTCAATAGTTTCTATTTTTGCTCTATCTACCTCGATTTCTCTAGCCGATATCTTATGACCTAAAATGATACCTTCTCTAACCATAAATGACATTTTTCCCAGTTTAGGACAGGTTCGTTTCCTCACATCGTTTAAATACCGCCTTAAGATTGGAAAATACATACTTCAAATGAGTTACCAAAATCGAAAAATCATCCATGAATACCTCCATTCCTTTACCACTAATTTGTCGAAAATGGCCATCATGTACCGTTGGAAGGTAGTTGGGGCATTACGCAGCCCGAAAGGCATCCTTCGATATGCAAAGGTTTCGAATGGGCATGTAAAAGTCGTTTTCTCTTGATCTTCTGGTGCGATCGGGATCTGCAAATAACCTGAAAGACCATCAAGAAAACAATAAAATTCATGACCGATAAACGCTCAAGCATTTGATCAATGAGTGGTAAAGGGAAGTGATCTTTTCTCGTCGCGTCGTTTAATTTCCGGTTAGTCAATGCGCACTCGCCACCCTGTAACGCTCCTTGTGGGAATGGTTCGTTTTTTCTCGTTGGCTACCACCGTCATTCCCTCCTTCTTCGGCAGCACTTGAACTGGGCTTACCCATGCGTCGCTGTCTGAGATCGGGTATATGACTCCCGCATCAAGTAGCTTTATTACCTCAGCTTTTACTACTTCCTTCATGTTCGGATTCAGACGCCTTTGATGTTGCACCACAGGCTTGAACTCTATGCATACAGAAGGTCGGACTGATTCCCTCGAATATCTAATATCTTCCGTGCGAGCGCCTTCTTATGCTCCCGTAACAGGTCTAGGAGCAAGATTTTCTGTTCCTTCTCCAAATTTGATGCTATGATCACTGGAAGTTCTGATTGTCCTCCAGAAACGCATACTCAAAGTCCTCGGGCAATTGTTTGAGTTTCGAGCTTTGGCGGATCTTCAGTTGAACATTTTTCTTTTTCCTCTTCTTTGCTCGGGTGCACCTCGATGGTATGTTCCGCCTCGTCTTCGTCTGCGTCTATTTGGCCAGTCTCAAAAGATCGTTCATGCATTGGCTCTTCAGTCTCTGCTAATCCTGACATCGAAGCAAAGGTTCCTGGTTGTGATAGTCCCTGTAATGTTCAGAAGTCGTTCCATGAATCAATGTAAAAACACTTATCATCTAATTTCTCGGAATTTTTCATGGATTCGGTCATATCGAATGTGACTTTTTCGCCATCTGTAGTTAACGTCAATGTTCCATTACAAACATCGACCATGGTTCCTCCAGTAGCAAGGATGGCCTGCCCAATATTAGAGGAATATTTTCATCCTCCTCCATATCGAGAATAACAAAGTCTGCAGGAATTATAAATTTATCGACCTTAACCAGGACATCTTCTATGATACCCTAGGATACTTAACATATCTATTCGCTAATTGTAAACTCATCCTAGTGGGTTTGGGCTCTCCTAAACCAAGTCGCTTAAACATAGAATAAGGCATCAAATTAATACTAGCTCCTAAATTGAGCAAGGCCTTACTTACGACTAAATCGCCTATTAAACATGGTATAGTAAAACTCGTTGATCCTTAAGCTTTTTCGGTAGCTTGTTCTGTAGAATGGCAGAGCACTCTCCTCACAACTCAACGGTGAAAACGTTTTCAAGCTTGCGCTTGTTCGTGATAAGATCCTTCAAAACTTTGCCCAACGAGGCATCTGCGCAAGGGGGCATCAACAAATGGTAAATTAATATGTAATTGTTTAAAAATAGCGAGAAATTTACCAAATTGATCATCCACGATTTCTCCCGTTTAAAGCCTTGCTGGATATGGAATTTTTGGTTGATACGCCTTAACAGGTGGCTTAGATACAGTCTCCTCTTGTTTGTCGGCCTAGCTGCTCGGTTGGGTGGGTTCAACGTTCTTCTTCATTTTCTACACTTCCTCGAGCTCTCTCCCGTTACGAAGTGTCACCCCGCCTTTACATGGTGGTCCTTTGGATTGGTCTCGGTGTAACTTGGGAATGAATCGGAAAGGACGTTGTTGGATGGATTCGGCAATCTACCCAACTTGCTTCTCCTAAGGCCCGTAGGGAAGACTCGGTGTTTTGCAACCGTGCTTCTTGATTATCCAAGCGAGAGTCGAGCTTTCCCTTAGCTTCTCGAGCATTCCCTCGAGCTTATCACGCGACTATACGAGGTGGGCTCAGCACTCGCGCTATGGTATCCTTGCGTTATTTGGTTTTGAAATACTGGCGGAGCTTGTTGTTGATTATCGTAGGACAAGTTCGGATGAACTCGGTTTGGGACGTAGCTTCGTTGGCCTTGTAGTTTACCATGTAGTCGACTTGCTCCATTGAATATGGATGACAACGGGTTGCATCATGACTTTCGAGCATGTAGCGCACGGCAGAGTAATTTGGGTATGCATGAGGAGGCGGAGCAGCTGCGGAGTCCTGGGGACAGATTGTACCTGCACAGTATTAACAACCGGCTTTGTTGTTAGCGTGGGTAATAGTGTATTCATCACGTTGCATCTGGAGGTTGTTAGCTGCGATTTGGTGTTGAATGTCTCGAACTTGGCGTTTATCACAGTTGCATTTCGACATCGTACATCCCCGGTGGTTTGCCTCTATTGCTGGAACTCCCCGCCGGAAGCTAGTTTGCGCTATATTCTTCGATCAGATTCCAGCCTTCCGTTGCACCTAATTGCATAAGCCTCCATTGTTGCACGGTGATATGATTCAACGATTCATGAAACCGCTGAATCAATTCGCTTTTGTCATACCATGTTGTGGGAAACGCGTCCTAAACGTCGTATAAATTCTCTCCGTCCTTTTCTTTGATGCCGTAGGTCCATTTTTAGTTTCAAGCACACCTTCGACGGTGGAAAGAAGTGCGTGATGAAGGTGGCCCTGCATCTTGTCCCAAGTGGTGATGGATCGTTCGGGTATAGATTATACCACTCCTTGGCGTTACCTCTTAGGGAGAACGGAAATAAGTAGAGCCGAATCGTTTTCAGGGCTCACTCCTTGTACTCGCATTGTGTCCGTGACGGATAGGAAGTCACGTATGTGTCGGTAAGCGTCTTCTTCGGAGAGTCCATCATATTGAGCTGTCGTCTGAAGCATTTGAAGCCAATGATTTTCAGCTCCAAGTTGTTCGGACTTGAGGAAGGACTATCGCTGAGCCAACCGACCCTAACGACGTTGTTTCTCCACAGCCTCTCATCTCATTGGAGGCTCTCTAGCTACAAGCGGCATATCGTCATGATCTTGAGTTGCATTTCGACTCGCCTAGCGTTTTCTCGTAGTGTTATGTCGGAACGTTCTTTAGATCTCCGGCTCTCCTTCAGCGATTGGTCGCGAGAGATTCCTTCGGGTCATGCACGAGCCTTCACGTACCTAGACACAAAATAAAGATAGCAATAGCAATAAGAAATTTAGAAATAAAAACAAAACAAAATATATTGCTAAAAATAAAAATAAAAATAAGGGAGTGCTACTATAATTAAGAAATAATATTTAAAAAACAGAATTAATAACTATAATAATATGTATATATATATATATTGTAAAAATAAAATAGATAGTTTGAAGAAATAATAATAAATAATATATAATAATAATAATAATAATAATAATAATATAAATAAGTACCTAGACCAAAAGAAATCCGATTAAGCAAAATATATATTTGTTAGGTCCCTACGATTAACACCTCTATGATCCTAGGCATGAATTCTAAGTAATTCGATGATAATGATTGACATTTAGAACCGATCGAAAAACTCAAATGAAGATTGAGAGAGAGAATTCCTGTAGAGTGAGAAAGTTACTATTGTTTCTCTCTCCAGAAATTGAATTGCAAGGCTTTTCGGATCAATTTTTAAAACTTTCTCTGTTCAGCACAATTTGTTTACATGTATTTATACCAAACAAACTTGGTATGAATATCAAAGTAGTCCTAATCTAAGGACTATTATACAAAACGCCCCAAATTACAAGGACAACTAATAAAATCAAGCACAATTAAATATATAATCTACAATCTCCCCCTTTGTGCTTGATTGCGTTTCCGCGCCGTTTGTCCTCGTCGGGCGTAATACGATCTGCGCAAGCCCAGCGCATGCTCATAGTTTCTAACAG
>JAPQWV010005421.1:0-19189 GCA_027422505.1 Craterostigma plantagineum | reverse complement strand
TTAAGCAGATTCTATCTTAGCATTCCCTCGACTAACCAATCGTTCAGGGAAAGGATTGGCTTGGGATTTCGACAATCGTCAACTCTTCGTAGCTCTCAGGTTTTTCGAATTCATCGCTGCTTTGCATCAGCCCCTGGAAAAATACATCGAATGAGTTGAGGAAAAAAAAAGATTCCTACAATGATTTTATCGAATTACCTCTTCTTTTAGATATGATAATCTCGATAGGGTTTAAAGCCACGCTGAAATTCCAATTCATGCTTCTTCAAATTCCGAAATATTTCCATCTCATTCGCCCCGAAATTAAACGCGGGCCCATCGAACTTCAGTTCCACGGGGCAACCCAAGTTGAACAGCTCGCAAGCTTCCACGTCAGCGCTTACGTCAGTGCCAGGCTCTCTGCTTCTGAAAACATGGGTCGAAACGCATCATCCTCGAATCCAAATAGTACCCCTCATCACATCGTTAAAGAACGACGGTCTATGGTAAGACAACTTCGACCCGTTAGAGCTCATATCTCGCGCCATCATCATCATCATCAGCTGCAAGAGAAACAAAATCGTCGTCTGTCTTTTTATTACCGAGCCTTGAATTATGCTCCTCCACGGCCTCATTAACTCTAGCACATCGTTTCTCGAACTGAGAATGAGCAGAGAACGCGTCTGATTCTTCAGCGTGGAGCTCTTTACATTTTTGAGTTCTTCAGCGCAAACTCCATGGAGGACGGTCATGAAATGAGAAGGGAGGAAGGGGCCCATGAGTCTATCTGAGGGCCGAGCTTGGCGGGCCCATTTATTTCCACGCTGCGAAGGATTCCTAAGATGAAAGGGCGGGATTTGGACCTGACGGGAACATCAAGAACCTCCAAAGGCAGCAGCTTTTGGTTTTCGCGTTTTAATTCAGAGTAAGTAGAGAAGGCCATCTCTAGCAGTTTTACAGGCAGATCGATGTAGTTAGTTTTTTAAGCAATTTCTTGTATGCTGATCGGCGAGCTGATATCTCCCAGAATGGGCTGTCTGAATGCCTTCAACTTCTGACAAATTTCAAGATGAAAATTGGAGGATTTTGATGTTTTTTCGATTGAGAAGAAGCTTCGAACGATCTTGTTCGCTGTTCTCCATCATTTTCTCTCTCTTATCTGCAATAAACTGGGCCAGATTGTCCCTTAAGTAGGCGTCAAGACATTCTAGCTTCAGCGGTCGGTATTTCTTTCTGACGTCATATTCAGAAATCTTACTGGCAACGAAAAGATTGTCCTCAGAAAGAGTACCCTTCTTCCTCTTATGACCTATTAGTGATATATTCCCCGATTCATGCCTGGCAAGGTAATGTTGCACTTCTATTTTCCCAGACGACGTTAATCGAATCATCGCAAACCCACCAAAGCCATTCGACGAAAACAATTTCGCCGAAACATCGGCGTTGAGAATGCAAAAGCCCGTCACCATATCCTTCTTCTGCCGCCAGTCGACCCAAAGAGGGAGGGAACCCTTCGACAATCTTCGCTCAAAATGCAACTGCCACAATTACAGTCACTGCCCGATAATGAAAGCTTCGATTGGAGCGCCCAAGCATAGTACGAGTTGAAAAACTTCGAAATTTCAGAAAAAACGGTCTGACTTCCATTCTCATATGGGCCATAGCAGAACAAATTGAATTCATTATCCCAAAACGAGCCCAACAAAATGCAATTGCCCGATTTCGAAGCCCACTTATATCTATCATCTACTGCATTTGCTCTCAGATTAGATAAACTAAAGAACGCCATATACCTCGGATTCTGAAGGCCATGTGCCCAACGCAGGACAGGCATCAACGGTTTCCTTACATCGCATAGAAGAAGCAGATATCTCGTAGCAATGCTAAACAAGAATCCATCTTCAGTAGCCCTTGATAATACCAAAAAACCATCGTCTTTACCCATCGACAAAATCTCGAGCTTCTGCAAGCAACTAACACTAGTACTCTCCCCAGGAGACCTCGAATCGACCAAGAACACTGCGTCCCTACAAGAAGCGATAAGAACCCTTGGATGCCAGCTGAATTCACATCCAAACCACCCTGCGAAGTCACCGTTACCCTCCGATTTCACCTTATCGTTCAAAGAAACCCTCAATTTTAACTTGAAACTCATTGACTTGCTAGCCCCATCTTTGTTTCCCCTTACATCAAACAGCAGCAGCTGACCATTCTCCAACAGCACCAAACACTCCTCTCTGAATGGGGGCTCCAACTAACCCCAGCCACTGCATTACCCCCCAATTGCTTAGCATTCAATCCGCCCAAGTAATCGACCGAAACATTATCGCCAACAACGCTGACCATATGCCAAGAAACCGAATAATCAGTACAAACCATCAAAAACCCGACGATTCCATCCCCGTCAAAGTCGTCAACCTCGCTAACCAACAGCCTCGTGATCCTCCTAAAGCCCACACAACCTCCTCCACCACACGAATCATCCCATCGCTCGGTTCCAAAATCCCATCCTTCACCGAAGCCACACAAACCCCCAATTTATCCCCGTTTTCCCCGGTGGGAAAGAACAGAACGATCAAATTTCTATCCACGACTTGAAGCGCTTGAAGGGAATTGAATCCGTCGAAGTGCGAGGCGTCGACGTTGGTGAATTCGGCACCCAGGAATGACGAAAACAGTGAATAAGGGGCCGAAGAATAGTCTCGTAAGAACCTGGAAATTGTGAGATCGGCGTAGCGCGGCGGGAGGTGCCGCGCCATGGAAGGTGACTGAATGATAGTAGTGGATTGACTGCTAGGCGTGAATATGAGCGGACCCAGGGGCGTTTTGGTACTTTCATCTGGGCAACGGAGTAGCGGCGGCGAGAAGGTGGAGGAGACCGGCCAGAGCGATTTCCACTCGGCCGAGAACTCCATGAGGTGCGTCGGAGGCGGTGCAGTTTACTGCTCGGCGTGTGCCAATCGGAAAATCAGATATTAATCCACGCCTAAACTGCTACAAATCTCGACCGAAATCTGCGAAGATTTGGCTATCACAAGTCCGACCAACGAGAACGACAATCGTTCTTCGCAAAAGACGAACATCAAGAATATATATATATATATATATATATATTCTCGTATTGGATTTGCCAAGGCCCAAATGGCCCAGTTTTAATAACAAAAGGGAAGCGGTGAAGGTAAGAAATAAGAATTCGCGTCTTTTATTTAAAGCAAGAAAAAGAAAGTTGAAAAAGAGAAATGTTATATTTATGTTATTACTCATTAATATTAGGTAGATCTACACATAAATACCCAATTGAATAAATTTTTACACATAGGTACCCATATATGAAAATTTTACAGATAGGTACCCGATTTAATTTTTACCAATTTCTTTAGTCATGCCGTACCTTCCTGTGTGTATATTGCGTACCATAACACGTTGATATATGGTACCTAAATGTAACATACGTCGTACTACGGCATACCTGTATGTTACATAGGGCGTACCTAAATGTAACATACGTCGTACCATTTTTGTTATATAGGATATCCAAATGTGTTGATATAGGGGACTCCAAATGTGTTGTACGGTGTACCTGCAGGGATCGAGTACCTATGTGCAAAAAAATATTCTGTTTGATACCTACATATAAAAAAATTCTGACGGTGTACTAAATTATAAGTTTTTAGGTATTTATGTGTAAATACCATATTAAGTTGTAAATTAAAGGAAAAAGTGGGAAAAGTTTGTATTGCGGAAAGAAAGACGATAAGTGCCCCCTCCTGGTCTTGGTATACCATTTATTGAGAGAATCCTGAAATTTTTTAATTGCTTCTTTCTTTGTATGTATGATTGGAACACCTGTTGATCCAGTTGTATATACGTGTCACAATCAATTATTACAGAGCTAGCTATCTATGCGTAATACTCAAACAGAGATTCAAGAGTCCGAAACTTAGCTTCTTCGCCGCTCTTCTGCTTTTACAGGTAGGCTTGCGTCGGATTTCTCGATTCTTAATCTATCGATTGAAGTGGATATTCTAATTTTATGGGTTTAATGGGTTGAAGATCTAAAGCTCTGCTGTTGTGTAGTGCAGAAAAACTTGATTTTTATTTTTTTTTCAGTCGTGTAGGTTTCTGCTCCTTTTTTCTCTCTTTTTTTTCTGGGCATTTGCGATTCTCTTCATTTGAGGGGAATTTCAGGAGAGGACTGTGATTGATTAATTAGATGAATTTCGGGTTGTTGAAGCTTTTGGGAAGTGATTTTGTTCGAGAAATGAGAAATCGATTGGGACATCATAAGAATCTGTGTATATGTATGGGTTTTTTATTTCTTCAAGATTTTGATCATGCTTATGGAAAGAAGCTCTCTATTTACGCCTTCGTTTTTGCCATGCCCTTAAATTATAACCAATTGGTCGATTCATTACACGACAATTTGTTGGACATTCTGTGTTGTCGGGAAAACGAGATTGAATTTGTTCTTTTTTCGCATGATGTTCTTTCCCACGTTCTGCAAACGCCTTTACCTACCATCAAAACAGCATTGGTCGGCGGTGTTCTCTTGAAATTGAAAGAAAAAAAGTACAGCATTGGCGTAATTTAAGCTGTTCTATCCTATGCGATTTGTTGCCCGAGAAGAGTAGAACGCAAGCATGGCTTCAGAACTTGTCCATTCTGCTACAAACGGCAAACTCTCTGAAACGGATTGGACAAAGAACATCGAGATTTGTGAACTAGTAGCACGCGATGACAGGTAAATTTCAGACAAAATAATTGTCATTATGGCTACATCATCATCGCTTATTGTTATTATTAAGAAATGTTTTTTTGTGTTCCTACTACAGACAAGCTAAGGACGTCGTAAAGGCTATCAAGAAACGCCTGGGAAGCAAAAAGCCAAACACTCAGCTCTACGCCGTGACGGTGGGTATATTAAGCCAGGAAACTGTTTTTTTCAAATAAATTCGTTGGCCATATTTTATTCGCTAAAATAAATTCGACTTGTTCGCAGCTTTTGGAGATGTTGATGAACAACGTAGGAGACCCCGTTCATAAGCAGGTCGTGGACTCGGGAATTCTTCCCCTATTAGTAAAAATAGTTAAAAAGAAGGTAAGACCTTTCTTTTCGTTTTTCCTAAAAAATATTATCGTTTTTTTTTTCTGTGTTTTCAGTCGTAATGACTATAATTTGATTGTCTCCTTTCAGTCAGATTCGCAAGTACGAGACAAAATATTCCTACTATTAGATGCGGCCCAAACATCAGTCGGCGGAGCCAATGGGAGATTCCCGCAATACTATGCGTCGTACTACGAATTGGTGGTGAGGAAATTTATTACCTAATTTGAACTTTTGCGTAACTTGTAATAACTAAAATCCCGTCTTTGTGAAACTAAAAATATTCAGAGCGCGGGCGTGCAATTCCCTCAGATATCCCGAGACCTACCGAAGACAAATTCGACGGCGAATTTGCATGCTAATAATAACGAATCTAAGAAGGAATCTACGACTCTACGGGAAATGAGCGTACAGGAAAAAGGAGCTCAAGCGCCGCCGCCCGAGTCGAGGTGAACATACGCTAAACATCTTACATCTAAGAAAGAATGTTTTGTGGTCCTATTGATTTTTTTAATATTATGGAAAGATTCGGCGACAGTATATTTCAGAAGGCTGGAACGGCGTTGGAGGTACTGAGGGACGTTCTCGATACTATAGACACAGAACGGCCCGAGGTAAACGACGATTTTCCGACATATTATATTCTATTGCTTGTTTCGAAGATTTCGTTACGCCGTAATTTTACGCCCTACGCCTTTTTTTCTTACAGGGAGCGATAGATGAATTTACATTGGATCTCGTGGAGCAATGCTCGTTTCAGAAGCAGAGAGTGATGCATCTAGCCGTGACGTCTCGGTAAGTGATTTATGCAATGAATTCGTTATAATTATTCGCAATATTATGTATAGTTCGCTTTTTCTTTTCTTTTTTTCTTTCTGTTTTTGGTTTCTAACGTATTTACGTCCTTGAATTTACAGGGACGAAAAGGTAATTACACGGGCAATCGAGCTCAACGATCAGCTCGAACGGGTCTTACGAAGGCACGACGCTCTCCTATCCCACACATCGCTTTCGACCTCGAACCACGTCGACCACCGCGAAGAAGAGAAAGAAGAAGAAGACGTAGAAGAAGAAGCCGAGCAACTATTCAGACGGTAACGAACGATGTTTTTATTTTTCTTTGTAAAGACGTTCGCGTTTAAAAAAAAAATTCTCCCCCAAAATAATAGGATGAGAAAGGGAAAGGCTTGCGTACGACCTCAAGACGAAGAAGATGACCGGCATGAGATCATGGGCGGCCGTTCTTTGCCGGGAAATATAATCAATCGACCGCTGATCAGGACGATTCCCGGCGAGCCGAGTCCCGTAATCCCGCCCCCGCCGGCTAAGCACGCGGAGAGGGAGAAGTTCTTTCGGGGAAGAACGACGGCTCGGGCCTTAACGGGCTGCACGCGAGGAACCTTTCGCTGCACAGCGTAAATGCCGCTAGCTCTCGAAGCGGCTGCAGCAGCACTGACGACCTTAGCAGCGACTAACTGATTTTTTTCTTTTTCATTGGGTTTGGTCGGTATTAGCTTTAGCCGTTTGGTATTGTATTCGGGATTGGATGGTTTTGCAACTATGTTGTAGTTTAACTTACGAAAATTAAGCTATTGTTGTTACTCTTGATTAGGGATTTAAATGCTCTCTTTTTCTGTGGGCTCAGGTTTTTTTTGTGGGCTCAGGTTCTGGCTTGCACGTGGTTCATCGAGGTCGAGCTTTATGTTAAAAATAAACAAAATAAAAAACTCGCGGACTTCCGATCACTTACGAGCGAGTTTGACTAGGCAATTAGGAGCCCTAGTTTGATTTTCACGAACTTAGAATACTGTTTTCTTTCGAGCTTGTTTGTCTTTTACTTTGTCAGATTATGTGTTTGTTTCTCCATATGTGAGAGCCTTCTCTCTGGATCGTAATATCGTTGAATGTTACTAGAAGGTACATTTGGACTCGTCCCTGTAAATATTCTATTTTTAATGAACTATCGTTTGAAAAAAAAAAAGACGGTGGAGGCTACAGTTTAGACTAGTCCCGCAAGATTGGAGGCTTAACGCAAAGAATTTCCTGGCGTGGGACTAAAAAGAATACATTAGCGTATTCCTTTTCGTGACATCTACACAGAAATGCCTATTTTACTAAAATTTTTACAGATAGGTACTCATGTCTGAAATTTTTACAGATATGTACAGATTTAATATTTACCAGTTTCCAGTCACGCCGTACCTTCCTTTGTGTGTATGGCGTAGCATAACACGTTGATATAGGGTACCTAAACGTGTTTGCACGGCGTACCTTATGTGTTAAAGATGGCGTACCTAGATGTGCTAATACGGCGTACCATTTTCTCAACGTATGACGTATCGCAATACGTTGTATAGGGTACAATGTGTTGTACGGCGTACCTGTTGTGGATCAGGTACCTATCTGCAACTATTAGGTACCTACACATAAAAAAAAATCTGACTGAATACTAAATTTCATTTTTTTTTTTTTTTGAAATGGGTATTTATGCACCTCCTTTTTCGTATTTTTATTTCTGGGCTGTCGGACTATTCTTGGTTTAGAACAGTGGATAAACTCGTGGAACACGTGGCGGAATCTCGAGACACGTACACGAACACAGGTTTCACTCCACTCTTTCGGTCGTACGAAGTAGAAGATCAGATTTTTCCTATTCAAAGGCATTCCCTATTGTTCAATCAGAAGAACCAACGAAATTGTGCGATTCCAAGGGTGAAGGAGCATGAACCAGTCGATGAATATACGAATCCAAGCACCTTCTCTATCTGCGTAAGGATTATTAAACTGGTTTTTTCTTTTTTACGTATGAGCTGAGTAATTTTGATTGTCTTGAGGAAATGGCTGCTTATTAGGAGTTGAGTTTGCGTGAGTTTGTAGCTACCCTCGTACGCGGGCGGCGTGCGTTATCTGCTGATAGATCCATTCCTTATAGTTGATTAATGTCCGTGAAAAAAAAATTAGGGTTTCCTACGGTTAGTCGTGGTACGGAGAGATTGCTGATTGTTATGCATGTAACTTGTTTGGAAATCGAATTCGGAGCTTTTTCTGGGTCAGATTTGCTACATAGCTTCCCAAAACATGGAAAGTAAAAGATTATTAAGAAGTATGTTGGTATTTTCACACACTTTATGCTTTTTCGTCTGCAGATTACCACCTCGGACCAAACTATCCTCTCATGGGTTGTGTACTTGCTTGAATGTTCAAGTTGAGGCCTACACAAATTTGAATCAACTGAAAGCGTCGGGTTTTGGTAAATGTTCCTTTGGATTGCCCAAGAATCCATCGATATCAGCTGAGAAATCACTCAGTCTCAGGCACTCTTCACAATTTGGAGCGGTTATTACGTCAGGGTCTGAAGACGTTTCGACTCCTCCATTTGTCAGTAATGAGAAAATTGGAGTACTGTTGCTGAACTTAGGAGGTCCTGAGACCTTGGATGATGTGCAACCATTTTTATTCAATCTCTTCGCCGATCCGGTGAGCATCTTTCCGTTTCGCTTTCTTTCTCTTTGCTCGTGTTGCAAGTTGATAGTTCATGACCTCTTCCTTTTTGTTGTTTCGACTTGGGAAAATAGGATATTATTCGATTACCGAGACTGTTTCGTTTCTTCAAAAGCCATTGGCAAAGTTCATATCTGTTGTTAGAGCTCCGAAGAGCAAAGAGGGATATGCTTCAATAGGTGGCGGTTCTCCTCTCCGGCGTATTACCGATGCTCAGGCATGATGAAACCTTTTGCGTATAATTCGTTCAATCTCTATCAATATTGTTATTTCTAGTGGTTATCTATTCCTCACTGTTTGATCCATCAGTTACGATGGAAGTGTTTTTTTCATTTCTTTTCCAATTCCGTAACTTGCTCTTTGGTGTGGTTAATGGGCTAGAAAAAATAAACGAAATAAATGCAACCTGTCCTGTGTTTTTCTTACCTCCAATATTCCCTCTTGATTGACTAGGCTGAGGACTTGAGAAAGGCCTTGTCGGAAAAGAATGTTCCTGCAAATGTGTACGTTGGAATGCGCTATTGGCATCCCTTCACTGAAGAAGCCATTGAGCAGGTACCACTCTAGCAGCTCTTCTCCTTTCCGTCAAATTACACGTCTTGCCAAGTGTCTAGCCTAAAGCAGAACGAAACGAGTTACTATATTTTAGGTCTCTTTACTAACCTTGGGCAGTAGACCCGCATTGCCAACTGAATTGAAGTACTTGTTATGTTAACTTTCTTCTTAACTTTCATCCTCAAGATTAAGCGTGATGGAATTACAAAGCTTGTTGTGCTTCCTCTGTACCCACAATTCTCAATCTCAACTAGCGGTTCAAGCCTTCGTCTCCTGGAGGGTATATTCAGGTAATTATGATCCATATGAAGTCATATATATAGTTTGATGCCTGATACATACACGTCTTGGTCCATTAAAATACAGAGAGGACGAATATCTCGTTAACATGCAGCACACTGTAATACCCTCTTGGTACCAACGAGAAGGATATATAAAAGCCATGGCAAATTTGATCGAAAATGAGTTGGGAAAGTTTGACAGTCCTGAGGAGGTAAACACCCCCAAGAGGTTACATAGTTTAGCTTCAAGCAAATTTTGTTGATGTTATTACGACTTGTATGTGGAAGAAAATGGTTCAAATGGAAGCAGATGTAATCAAATGTGTCTGGGTTTTTCTTATTGTTCCTGTAACAGGTGATGATTTTCTTCAGTGCTCATGGTGTACCACTTGCATACGTAGAAGAAGCTGGCGACCCATACAAAGCTGAGATGGAGGAGTGTGTAGACCTGATAATGGAGGAACTGGAAGAGAGAAAAATAAACAACGGATATACATTAGCCTATCAGGTACTCTCTATCTGTATGTCCTAAAGTTGATTTCCATGGATATTTCATTACAAGGCCGATCATTAACACTCGCTCTCATTCGGCGCAGAGTAGAGTTGGGCCAGTAGAATGGCTGAAACCCTACACAGATGAGACTATAATCGAGCTAGGGAGAAAAGGAGTGAAAAGTCTTCTAGCTGTTCCAATTAGGTATGGTAATGAATCTACTTCTGAAGCTCAAGTCTTCCTTCTGCGCTGACATTATTCTCCTCTTTACTTTTGTGCTTCCTTAATTTCTGGAGGGTTCCCGCAAACATTACTGTACGCTATGCATCATATATCTTCAACTTACTTCTTCTTCTTCAATGCAGTTTTGTCAGCGAACACATTGAAACTCTAGAAGAAATAGACGTCGAGTACAAGGAGTTGGCACTTGAGTCTGGCATAGAGAAATGGGGAAGAGTCCCCGCCCTCGGCTGCGAACCCACTTTCATCAGAGACTTGGCTGACGCCGTGATCGAAAGCCTCCCGTACGTCGGAGCCATGGCTGTCTCCAATCTCGAAGCCCGCCAGGTACTCTCTCTCTTGAATAATTGCGAAGTTTATCTACATTCGTATCTGTTTCTTCTACAGTAATTCCCACACCTCAAAAAAATCGGTTTGCTTAGTATGCTTTACTAACTAATCTTTACGCCTCGTTTTGCAGTCCCTCGTTCCTCTTGGAAGCGTAGAAGAGCTGTTAGCAGCGTACGACTCCCAGCGGAGAGAGCTACCGCCGCCCATCGTAGTTTGGGAGTGGGGTTGGACGAAAAGCGCTGAGACGTGGAACGGTCGAGCGGCCATGTTGGCTGTGCTCGTTCTCCTCGTGCTCGAAGTAACTACTGGGGAAGGCTTTCTTCATCAGTGGGGTATATTGCCCCTTCCCTTGTTCAGGTAATAAAAACAAGACAAAAAGGGGGGACTTCTTAGCAATCTAATCTCTTTTTTTTTTTCATCTTTATTGCTTGGGAACTGCTGAGAGTCTTCGCTTCGCTTGTGAAAAAATCGAATCGATCGTTGTACAGTTTACTACAGTATGTGATCTGTTATACTTATCTGAAGATAATCTTTATACGATCTTAATGATTGGAAGAACTGTCGTCGAAGGTTATTAGATTTTCAGTTTCTGTGGTCGTCGATTTGCAGAGATTTTTTGGGTTGCTTTTTTTTTTTTCGAACTTATTCAACGTGAAGGGAAAGGTTATTATTGGTCATAGGTTCGATCAATTGCAGTTGGACTTTTTAAACTTCAATAGACTGACCATATTTTATTTGGGGGGAAATTTTTGTTCAGTCCTCTGTCAGGGTCTGAAATTTTTGTTCAGGCCCTGTCAGAAAAAAAAATAGTTTTAAGGACCCGATTATTCAGTAACAATTTAGTGGTCTGCAAACAATTCATCGTTCCCACAATAACAGTTCATTGTTATGAAAATAACAGAAAACGATCATTCGATAACAATTCATACACACTTTATAACAGTTGGTCCTTATCTTTAAATTTTACGAAAAGTTGGTCCTTTAAACTAAAATCTTTTCTTAAAGGTCCTGAAAACTATTTTTAATCACTTTTGGGGCCTGAATGATAATTTACCCTTTATTGGACCTTTATTTCGATGTAATAATGGAATAAATCAAAACCCAAAACCATGATGGATCATGGAGCTTGGCTTTATTCCATCAACGAACAAGGATGAAGACGAATCAAGAAATGACGAGCTTATAGTAAAGCAAAAGTGCACAGAAATCGATCTGAATTGAATACAATGATTCTTGAGACAAACATGCCAACAAGCAAAAGACATGTGACCGACCACTGTAAGAAAATGCATTTTATCCAATCGAAGCACAGACTAGTCACGGGGATAACGCGGACACACAGCACAGACAATTATTACTCTATGATATTATTATGGGTTAATTCCGTTTCACTACCTGATATTATTATGGGTTAATTCCGTTTCACTACCTTTCAAAGTTTGAGATTCCTATTAAATATCCCTCCAGTTATTTCTTCCTTATAAGTATCTATTTGGAAATTTCTTCATGTTCAGGACCCAAATGGTTGAAAAAGTCGAAAATACCCTTGTCTCACACTTCAAAATTGCACATTATACCAACTGATTTTGTTATTATACCAGAAACTGTCGAAATTATACCATCTGTTTTCGTTACCACACCAGTTAATTTTTATTTTATTCAGTGAATGTTAGGTGAGCTTGTGTTGAATATTCAAAGATGCACGTGGGAAGAGAAGAATTGTTTTTCCATCCTCTATGTGGGCGCCGAAACATGTCAAAGGCACTAAATGAAACAAGAAGGCAAAATCAAAGGTGTTTTGATGTTTCACGTGGGCTGCCAACCAAAAGTGAAGTCAATGCAGCAGTTTTATTTTTTCTTCTATTCATACGGGCGAATGAGGCAAATACTCCCTTATAAATAGCCTCATTCGTTGAGGAAGAAAGATCGCCTCAGAGCCACAGGACACCCACCAAAAATATATCTTCAGCGAGGGTTTATTCCTCGGTCACACTTATCCAATATTTCTTTGTAGCCTACTCCTAATTTTGTTGTAGCTGTATCACGTCAGTGTACGTGTTTGTAATCTCTCCACATAATAATAAAGTTCTACCCTCCGGCCCGTGGACGTAGGTCATTCTGACCGAACCACGTAAATCTCGTGTCACTGTCCAAATTTATTTTTCGTCTCTTTTATTTATTATCGTCATTTCTCGGGCAAAATAATTATCGGGGATTTCCGCATATCCTAACAAATTGGTATCAGAGCCAACCCGATTTATTTTTTAGCCACCATGACGATAACAAAGATGTCAATTGAAAAGTTCGACAGAAATGTCAACTTTGCAATGTGGAGTCTCAAGATGGAGGCCATACTAATTCAAGACGGTTGCGAGGTGGCGCTTGAAGGCGCAAAGAAGAAACCAACCGAAATGAAGGACGATCAATTTAATGAATTGGACAAGAAAGCCAGATCGGCTATTATATTAAATCTCTCTTACGAGGTTTTACAAGAAGTTGCCACGGAGACGACGGCCATGGGTATGTGGGATGCGTTAAAAGCGATCTACATGAAGAAGACAAAGGAGAATCGGCTTTATTTAAAGCAGAAGCTTTATAGTATGAAAATGACAGAAGGTACTTCTATTCTTTCGCATCTCGATAAATTCGATTCTATCATTATTGATTTGGCGAACGTAGAAGTAAAAGTGACGGACGAAGATCAGGCCATAATATTGTTGTGTTCCCTTCCCTCGTCTTTAAAGCATTTTCGTGACACCATAATCTATGGAAAAGATACGATATCGTATTCTAGTGTCAAATCCGCTTTACAATCGAAAGAACAGATAGACATGGATATTACGGGAGAAACAAGTGGTAGCCAGGCAGAAGGTCTGTTTGCACGGGGAAGACCAGAACGTAGAGATGCTGAAAGTGGCAGATCTAAAGAAAGGTCGAAATCCAGGTACAGAAATAAAGTCTGTAATTTTTGCAAGAAAAAGGGACACATTAAAGCTGATTGTTTTAAATTAAAAAATAAGGAGAAAAATAATCAGCAATTTAATAAACCCGCCGAAGCTAGTTTAGCTGCTGATGAGAGCGATGGAACTATTTTTGTAGCAACTGCAAATATTGTTAGGTCTGATAATGAGTGGATCTTAGATTCGGGTTGTTCTTACCACATAAGTTGGAGTCGGGACTATTTTTCCACATATGAAAAATTCGATGGTGGATATGTTTTAATGGGAAATGATGCCCCGTGTAAAGTTGTTGGTAAAGGCACAGTTAGGATCAAGATGTTCGACGGAATCATCCGAACGCTCACCGAAGTCAGACACGTTCCAGATATGAAAAGAAATCTTGTCTCTTTAGGCACACTTGAATCTCAAGGGTGCAGGTTCTCAGGTGAAGGTGGAGTTTTAAAGATTGCCAGAGGTGCCCTTGTCGTGATGAAAGCTTGCAGGTCTGGAAATTTATATATTTTGCAGGGAACTACT
Organism: Craterostigma plantagineum; assembly: GCA_027422505.1. Lineage (NCBI taxonomy): Eukaryota > Viridiplantae > Streptophyta > Magnoliopsida > Lamiales > Linderniaceae > Craterostigma > Craterostigma plantagineum. The sequence goes on along the minus strand of JAPQWV010005421.1, from coordinate 5,230 downwards.
GTTACAGGTTCTGCTGCAGTTTCGACATCCCCGGAGGTTGATACCACGAGATTATGGCATATGCGTCTTGGACACATGGGAGAAAAAGGCTTGACGATTTTGAGCAAGCGGGGCCTACTTTGCGGTCAAAGTACAGGTAAGATGGACTTTTGCGAACACTGTATTTTTGGGAAGAAGAAAAGAGTCAACTTCAACTCGCCAGCAGTTCACAGGACGAAAGGTACTTTGGACTATATTCATTCTGATGTATGGGGTCCTTCTCGTGTTCCGTCCAAAGGTGGTGCAAGATATATGTTGACTTTCATTGATGATTTTTCAAGGAAAGTCTGGGTCTATTTTCTTAAACAGAAAAGTGATGTTTTCCTAACATTTAAACAATGGAAAGCTTTGATTGAAAACCAGATAGGAAAACAGATCAAGCGGTTGCGGACAGATAATGGCTTAGAATTTTGCGGAAGCGAGTTCAACGAATTCTGCAAGAATGAAGGAATTGCTCGACATCACACTGTTCGAATGACGCCTCAACAAAATGGTGTTGCCGAGCGCATGAACCGGACTCTTTTAGAGAGAGCTCGGTGTATGATCTCCAATGCTGGGTTGACAAATGATTTTTGGGCTGAAGCTATCGCCGCAGCATGTTACATTGTCAACCGCTCACCGTGTTCACCGATCAACTTCAAGACTCCTGAGGAAGTATGGTCAGGTACTCCTGCTGATTACTCCAACTTAAGAATATTTGGGTGCCCAGCTTATATGCACGTAAACGAGGGAAAGTTAGAGCCTAGAGCTAAAAAGTGTATTTTTCTCGGTTACGCTTCAGGGGTGAAAGGATATAGACTATATAATCCTGATCCCAAGTCACCCAAATTTATAATCAGCAGAGATGTTACATTTGACGAGTCTTCTATGTTACATTCAAAAGAGTCTAATAATTCTTCTTATCAAGAAAAGAAGGATAGTGTACACAGCGAGGTGGAGCTCGAGATCAGCAAAGATCCTTCAGATGATTCTGCTACGAGTTCAACAGATCAAGAGGATGAGCCAGAACCTGATTTAGATCCTGTTGAAGATGAAAGTACCGAGCAGGAATATTCTATAGCCAGAGATAGGGAGAGACGGGAGATTCGACTACCACAGCGGTACGTAAATTTAGTTTCGTACGCTTTATCAGTGGCGCAAGAAACAGGTGGAGGCGGCGAACCTTCTACCTATTCGGAGGCAATAAGCGATGATAATTCTGATAAGTGGTTGGTAGCGATGAATGAAGAAATGGAGTCTCTGCACAAGAATGGTACGTGGATTCTTGTGCCGCTGCCGAAGAAAAAGAAAATAGTCGGATGTAAGTGGGTCTTCAAGAAGAAAGAAGGTTTATCTGGTTCAGACGATGCAAGGTATAAGGCACGATTAGTCGCGAAAGGCTATAGTTAGGTACAAGGTGTTGATTTTAATGATGTGTTCTCACATGTCGTTAGACATAGCTCTATTCGTGTATTACTTGCATTCATTGCCATGTATGATTTGGAGTTAGAACAGCTTGATGTCAAGACGGCGTTCTTATATGGCGATTTAGATGAACAGATTTATATGAAGCAACCTGAAGGCTTCATAGTTGAAGGCAAGGAAGACCAAGTTTGTCTACTGAAGAAATCCTTATATGGATTAAAGCAGTCTCCAAGACAGTGGTATAAACGTTTTGATTCTTTCATGTTGGGTCATGGTTTCTCCAGGAGCAAGTATGATAGTTGTGTTTACTTCCGGAAGTTAAATGACAGTTCGTTCATTTATCTGTTGTTATATGTTGATGACATGCTCATTGCGGCTAAGAATCTTGCAGAAATTCACCAGTTGAAGGCCTTATTGAATGGTGAATTTGAGATGAAGGATTTGGGAGCAGCTAAGAAGATTCTTGGTATGGAGATTAGACGTGATAGAGGAGCTGGTAAGTTATACCTGACCCAGGAAAGTTACCTCAGAAAGGTTTTGGAGAGATTTGGCATGAGCGATGCCAAACCAGTTAGCACTCCTCTTGCTAGCCATTTTAGGCTAAGCGCTGCTCATTCACCATCATCAGAAATGGTGAACTAGCCCGTCGGGGCTATGGACGGAGGGAGACAAAGATAGTGACTAAAGGTGTTACTATTAAGGTGGAGTAATTTTCGGAATCAAGCTCAAGGTGGAGATTTGTTAGGTGAGCTTGTGTTGAATATTCAAAGATGCACGTGGGAAGAGAAGAATTGTTTTTCCATCCTCTATGTGGGCGCCGAAACATGTCAAAGGCACTAAATGAAACAAGAAGGCAAAATCAAAAGGTGTTTTGATGTTTCACGTGGGCTGCCAACCAAAAGTGAAGTCAATGCAGCAGTTTTATTTTTTCTTCTATTCATACGGGCGAATGAGGCAAATACTCCCTTATAAATAGCCTCATTCGTTGAGGAAGAAAGATCGCCTCAGAGCCACAGGACACCCACCAAAAATATATCTTCAGCGAGGGTTTATTCCTCGGTCACACTTATCCAATATTTCTTTGTAGCCTACTCCTAATTTTGTTGTAGCTGTATCACGTTAGTGTACGTGTTTGTAATCTCTCCACATAATAATAAAGTTCTACCCTCCGGCCCGTGGACGTAGGTCATTCTGACCGAACCACGTAAATCTCGTGTCACTGTCCAAATTTATTTTTCGTCTCTTTTATTTATTATCGTCATTTCTCGGGCAAAATAATTATCGGGGATTTCCGCATATCCTAACAGTGAAATTGGACGTTATACCAACTGATTTTGCTATTATACCAGAAATTGTGGAAATTATACCATTTATTTTCGTTATCATACCCGTTATTTTAATTTCATATAGTGAAATTGGACGTTATACCAACTGATTTTGAAATTATACCAGAAATTGTGGAAAATGTGTTCTCGTTATTATACCAGTTATTTTAGTTTTATACAGTGAAGTTGAACGTTATACCAACTGATTTTTTTATTATACCAGAAATTGTATAAATTATATCATCTGTTTGTGTTATTATACCAGCTATTAATTTTATACCGTAAAATTGGACGTACGTATACCAACTGATTTTGAAATTATACCAAAAATTGTAGAAATCATACCATCTGTCCTCGTTATTATACCATTTGTTTTAATTTTATATAGTGAAATTAGACGTTATACCAACTAATTTTGAAATTATACCAGAAATTATACTATGTTTTCGTTATTATACCAGTAAATGACGCTATTCGAATTTTATGCAATGAAATTGGCGTTATACCAACTGATTTTACTATTATACCAGAAGTTGCAGAAATTATACCGACTGTTGTCATAATTATATCAACAGAATTGTATGCTTTATCAGATGGTATAATAATGATAACAATTGGTATAATTAGAACACCATTTGGTATAATAATCAAAACAGTTGGTATAATGTCCAATTTAATTTCAGAAAAGGGTATTTTCGTCCGTTCGCTGTTTGGGGTATTAAACGCACAAATTTTCTGCAGATGGGTACTGAACATGAAGTTTTTTTCATGGGGATACTGAATAGGAATCTCAAACCTTGAGAGGTACTGAAAGGGAATTTATGCTGTTAATATCGACTTATTCCAACATCGCACAATGCACGATAGATTATATTTTATATATAAACATATCTCTTCTCAGTCGATCACGTGAGGTGGGATATAATTTGTTCATATCTCCATTATTACAAAGTCTTAACATGCATGATGTGCCTATATATAGCAGCTGCTGGTTTATTAAGTATTAATATATACGACGTAACTCTCTCTCTCTCTCTCTCTCTCTCTGGAAATATAAAGAGTTCTTTGGAGACAAGAAATACAAGATATCATTTAATGGAGACGAAGGCAATATCTAAGATCTTCTATTCTTCTTTCTGCTTCTCATTGTCCTGGCTTCACGTAAGTGTTGTGTCCGTGCCTATATAGTTGTTATTATTTATGATTATCATTACAGTAACTATCTATATATAAAATCAACGACGAATAAATAATTAACGACACACACAGAGGTGGCTTTGAACCCTTATAATAATGTGGTGATGGTTGAAGCAAGAGTGTGCGAGTCTCAGAGCCATGGATTCCATGGGCTTTGCCATTCGAACCACAACTGCGCTTTGGTCTGCAGAAACGAAGGATTTTCCGGCGGGTGGTGCCGTGGCTTCAGACACCGTTGCTTCTGTACGAGGCTCTGTTAGTTAAGTTTAGTTAGTTATGTTAATGTTCCATATCAGATTAATTTGTGTGTTTCTTCGTTCCTCGTCTTTTCGCTACGCTTGTTCTCTCTGCTGTATGTTCACCCTTCTTCTCATGTTGCTCGTTGCAATTGTAGCATGAGTTGTTCGCTGAATAAAATTTGTGTTATTATCAGAAAAACTCTTGCTTTTTTTTTTTCGTTTTGTTTTCCATGCTTTTGCATTTGAGCACTACTCGGTTGATGTCGAACAAAGGGGATCAGTTCACATGTCTTACTTTTTTGTGCTACTTTTTAAAAACATCGCTAAACATTATTCCGATTGATATTATATCATAAATATTATTATATCAAATGCTAAAACACAAAAAAAAATATATAAAATCTATAATTATGATAGATAAAAATATATGATATATTGAAAAGTATGATAGAAAAATGAACATTATATTATTTTTTTTTTGTTTTAGGATTTGATATAATAGTATTTATGATATTACGTCATTACGGGTATTTCAACACTAATCAGAACAATGTTTGATGTTTTTGAAAAGTAGCACAAAAAAGTAGTACATAGACCCGATGCCCGAACAAAGATGATGAGATGAGTGAGCTTTTAACATGTACTAGCATAGTGTAGCCGCACGTTGTGCGGCAAAGAGGAAATTGCAAGTCGGGAACAAAGCGTACAAATGAATCATACGCCAGTACTCTAAACCCGTATCAAATAGCAAAAATGGATACGTAAAATGTCGGGTATCATCATTTTCCCCGTTAATAATTTGAACAGTGCAATAATTCACATAAGCATTAACCATCGGTGGCACAGTCTCCACAAGTCCGAGGATCCCAAACGGGCGGGTACGAATCAATGAATCTTGAGAGTTGTATAAGGGTTTGCCTCAAAATTCAGGTGAGACGAACCAGCGGCAGAAATTCGCCAATAAAATTGAATTCTTGATCGCCGATGAACCCAACACACTTGCATCAATTAGACATCCTCACGAGC
>JAPQWV010005420.1:0-19191 GCA_027422505.1 Craterostigma plantagineum | reverse complement strand
TTTTTTTTTTTTCACTATTTGCCAACATTGATTAAAATCAAGGCAATTTCCCCATGGGGTGTCGATATGTTAAAACTTATAAATTATCCTTACACTTAAGGGTTCGTTAGATAGGTCGGTATAGATAGTTATGGGGTTTGTATGAATAAGTTACCTCGTGTTATCTGTGTATAGTCATATGCGTCTATTACAATGATTTTGGTTATAACCCTTGTATATGCATACTCACCTTTAAAGTGGTTATGAGGTGTTGTATCACTAATCCATAAACATCTGAAATATATCCATCAAACACAATTTATATCGTTACACAATATTAATACATACATATCAAACATGTTTAGGGCTGTCAACGGGGTGGGGCGGAGGCGGGGATCTAATCCTCGTCTCGTCCCCGTTAGGGATGTTAAAAACGACCGGACCCGCCAACCCGACACGAACCGCACTCGAAATAGCAGGTTCGGGTTAGCATTTTCGACCTGTTTACGTAAATGGATAAACTCGAATCGAACCCAATTATTAAGTGGGTCACGTTATGGTTTCGGTTTTTGAACCCGAAATCAAATTCTGTACTTCTATTTTATTTTTAGTTTATGTTTTCGCCTATTTCCCTATATAATCATTTTGATTCATTTGATTTTTTAGCAAACAAGGATCATATTCCATGCTCGATGGATTATGCGAAGATGTCATGAACATAAGGGTGGGATCAAATGAAAGAGAGTATGGTTGAGAGTTCGAGTCAATTATCATCGGCTTCGGTTAATACTTCATGACTAATTTCTTGTATTTAACTATGAGACTTTTGTTATTTGGAACTTTAATCGTTTCTTAATTATGATTATTTTAGAAAAAAAATTGCATTATTTTTTTTCAATTTGGAATTATAATTCTGTCCATTTTGTTATTTTTTTTAATTTTAAACGGGTTGACCGGTGGGTTAGGGTTAAAGCAGGTTGAGTTTGGATTTGAATTTTCAACCTGTTTAAGTAAACAGGTCAAGTTAGGGTGAGGTTTTCAACCCGTTTTTAGATGGGTTGTACCCGAATATGACCCAACGACATGTTTACCACCCCTAGTCCATGTCCCAGCGGGGATTCCCCGCCCCGTCACTATTTAAAAGAAATCAATTTATGTTATTTTAATATTATTTTAAAACTATATTTTAATGTTGTTTATTATTTAAACTATATTTTAATCATATTTATATTATACAAAATATATTTTAATGTTGGGTCTTTATGTGTAGATTACACTATTTTAATATTATTTATATAATAATATTAATTGAATATAATAACTATTATTTTAATTATCGGGGGGTCGGGGCGGGGTATCCGCGGGGAAAAATCTTCCCCTGACCCCGCCCCGCGGGGGTAGAGTAGCAGGGATTCCCCATCCTATTCGGGCGAATCCTGCGGGGACAGGAATCCCGCCCCACTGACAACCCTAAAATATGTTAAATACAATACAAAATCCTTGTATACCATACACAAATAACTTATACCGATGTAATTCATACAATTGGATATCAAAACGAGTCCTAAGTTTCATCCTAGTATTCTTCACTATTCACTTATCATCCATTCCCAGGAGAGTGCCACGACAATATTTGTTTTGGTCCTTCGTCGGCTATGCGGTAAAAACGATATCTTGAATCTGAGTATTTACCAAGTAAAATGGAGCACAAAGTGTGAAATTTGGAAGAGTTTACGAGTATCATTCTTAGTCATTCATCTAAATACAACGTCATGCTTGGCGCACAATGCAAAAACGCTGACAAAGCTTTTTAGAAAAGAACTTTCCTCTTCACTACTCTCTATTCTAACATTAGCACTCTTTAAAGGTTTTGCTTGTAAAATTATCGAAGGCTTCCGTTATTATTGTGCAGCATTTGGTGCATAATATGGGAAATAAAAATTATACTAATCCAAAACTAAAAAGTTCATTTTGGTTCGACAATAAATTGAGTAGTCCACTAAACTTATACATTGCTGGCTCGTTCGTTGTCTTCTATAAGCCCAGATAATTTAAGTAATAGTAGCCTAATATAGTGTTCGATTTCGTAATTCCAGCTCGAGTTTAATATTCAGTCCGCTATTAGACAACTTATCTGGGGTTATAATAAATAATTTATGATGGCTATTATATAGGCCTTGTAACCAAACGAGGCATGTGTTCTTAATCTCATGTGATAGCCGTCGGAAAATTCTCTTAGTCCATACCAAAAAGCCAACATAGTAGAGATGCATTGTAAAATAAATTAGTGAAGTGAAATTGGTGTTGGTACTCCAAAAGCATTACCCATAATATGACAACTTCAAGTTAATCATGATATGTAGAAGTGGGAATTGTATTGGAATACTTGCTACTCAAGGCGTTGTCTTGATTACGAAGTCTCCTTGTCATTTGGAAAATTAAATGAAAAACTATAACATTTGGAGAAAAATGAAAGATAAAATATGTCCCATTATCCGTATAATTCCGTCATTGATGATGTCACACCCCAGATAATGTCTTCGTCTTAGTGCCTTCCTATCCTTAATCACCGTAGAAGAATCTACATTTATTTCCCTTTTTCTCATTGCTTCAACGTCGACCATCTTTTTTTTTTTCAAAAGTTAGCATGAATTTGGCAGCCATTTCGTAATCAACTTAGATTAAACAACAAACTTAACGTAATTTATTTACAGAGTCGAAGCTTGAAATAACACGAAATCACGCACTCGACGAAAGTCTGTGTTTCACTAATCTAAACTAAATAAAACTTAAACCACACTAGTTCTTCCTTAAAACACAGTGACGTCATCTCCACGCACTCGACCTGACAATTCCCTCGGCTCTCCACCGCCGCCTCCGTCCCTCACCCACCCGCCGGACCCTCTTCGCCTCTCCACCCTCCGAGCCTAAATCCGCCGCCGCCGCCGACCTTCTCTTGCCGGCCTTAACCCTAATCGGCTCAGGCTCGTCCGCCGACCCAATCCTATGTGGAAAATTCAACAAAGCTTTCGACCCACGAATCCTAAAAGCAGCTCTATCATAAGCAACCCCCGCTGCCTCCGCCGTCTTCGTAGGTCCCCAGCCACACCCTCGCGCCGTTCTTCGCCGGGTCCCTTATCTCCGCCGCGAATTTACCCCACGGCCGCCGCCGGACACCACTGTAGCTCCTCTCCCTCGGATGCATAATGGTTACCTCGTGGGTCACGGCCGCCGCCTTCGCGGCGCTTGGTTCGGGATAACGGCGGCAGAGGGCGTCATCCGCCGGCGACGGCGTCGTGTAGGAGTTCGTAGATGACCATATCGTCGGAGTCGTTGGTCTTCAATGGAAGATCTCCCCAGGTTTCGGACAAGCAATCGCTCAAATCGTTGTAACATTTGATTATCTTCTCTTAATAGAACTATAGAAGCTAAGCTTATCGATATTTTTCTTCGATGATATTTCTGAATCTACTGTATGTAATGTATTTGCCTTATGGCTTATATATAGACTATAGTGGTGTTGATGTGACAATATATGATGACTTTTTTGTAGGGTCTTCTTTCGGAATTATATGTATAAATATGTAGATTGGATAGCAACTTGCGTTTCTTTCTAGAAGTGTTAGCTCGTTTGGATAGATAAGCATTTAATAGTTTTGGTTGATGTGTTGTACTTAGTAATAAGAGATGCCAGATATTCCTTCTAGAAGCATTTTGCTCTAGAATAATTTATGTATATGTATTCAATATAGGGTGGGGAAATATATCGAAATACCGACATAGCGTCCTTATCGTATCGAAACGTACCGAAAATATCGAAAATTTTGGTTATACCGAAGTTTTTGGTAAGGGTATGATACCGTACCGAAAATTTTCGGTACGGTAATGGTATGAAAATTTTAAAAATTAGGTATACCGATTATACCGAAATACGGAAATGCTATTTTTAATATTATATATATATATAACACAGACCTACATATATTATATTATTTCAAAAAAATATAAAATGGATAAAAATATTATAAGGATCTTCATAAATTTATTTAGCCCAAAATTATTAACTCTACCCAACTTTCTAAGATAATTTAAATAGCCATTTCGTTTTAATTAATCTGTATATAAAGTTAAATTTGTGGTTATGTAAAGTTTCTTTCTTACTAATGAGACTGACTAAAATATGTAAATTATTTAAGGTTATTATATGAATTAAAATCTTTTTATTTTGGAGGTTACTAATCCATCTTATTTGGGGTCCTAAGGAGTTGAATTGACTAAAAATTCGAAAATAACTAATTAACGAGTTACGAGATACGCATGGTAAAAAACCTTCCGTGCGAGTAGTATAGAAGGGTATGATACCGATACCATACCAAAATTTTGGTATGATACCGTATCGAAATTTAAGGTATACAAAATTTTGGTATGGTATTGGTATGATTTTATGCGATACCGAAATTTCGGTTCGGTATTACGGTATCACAATTTTGGTACGGTATACCATACCGGACCAACCCCTAATTCAAAACCGTCAAGATTCTTGCCATCCTTCACGCCAACTTATATTTGGTAATAATTAATGCCATCTTTATTTATATTATAATGTATGTTTAGAACAATATTGAATTTTTTAATCATAATACGAATAATATTTTAAAGAAAGTAATAGCAAAATACCATTTTTCATATTTTCAAGAGTTTATTACCTACATAAGGTTTGAATTAGACCTGTAAAAACTATTAATTTTTATATTAAATAATATATGCATAAACAAATTATATAAGTTTTATATGTTTTAATTACAATTTTAAGTGAAAATAAGTTCAATAAAATAAATTAATATTATTAAAGAGTTATGATTAAATTATTGGTAGTTTCGAACTGAAATTCTTATTTTTTATTTTTTTACTATTTTCTTTTATTTTTTTCTCAATTTTTTCCTACTTTATTTTTTCTCTGTTTTATTATTTCTGGCGGGATAAGCTGGGCGAGGCCCGCTGTCTTCAGCAAGTAACGGGTCGGCCTGCCCTGGCGGCTCATTTGATAGATCTAGTTTGAATGTACAAGCTCTCTAATTAAATAAATTTATTCAAAGTTAAAATATAATATAAATACTTATTAACATAAAAATCGTCTTTTTAACTTGCAAGTATTTATTTAATGTACTTTACAGATAACTAAATTGTTAACATTAAACTCGCTTTTCCCTTTCTATATGAGGTATTATATAATTGGTATATGTAATGTTTACTCTAGATATTAATTAGGATGATGCAAATAGAAGAAATTGGGTGCCATACAATTACCCTATATTAAAATAGCATTTACATGATGTAGTTGACTTTTCTACATTTCTAATTTAGTTCAGTACCATTATGTTATATTAGTATTTTTTTGCGTACCCAATGTGTGTGCTTAAAATATAATTATATTGAAATTATTTTAAATTTTGAAATTGTAATTTTTAGTTTTTAAAAATGAAATATAATTTTTAAATATAAAACAGCAACTTAGTTGTACATAAGTATAGTAAATAAAAAATTGGGAGTGATATGAAAATACTTAATTAATAAAATTACAATGAGGTACTAAATTGCAAATAAGTTACACACCATATAGTGGTAGTTTATATCCACCCCAAACCAATATATAATAGTATAGATATTGAAAACTTTACTGAGACGTCTATTTCTCGTAATATGATGCATAGCCCAAATTTCCAAGTTTCCACCAAATGTCGAAGATTTTTAGTTTAGTTAGCCGCATATATGATATTTAAATAAATATATAAAGTTTAGTTTACATAAATTAACCTAAATTTAAAAATATTAGTTTTTGATTTTCGATAGATCGTCGCGGAGGAGGGCGGCGAAAGACCGAAGACGAGCGGCGACTATCGGAGATCACAGGGACGACTATGAGGAGGATGACGGTGGGTGAACGAAGATGAAAGAATTTTCTTTTTTTTTTGTTTAATTTAGTGTACATGATGACAAATAAAATGGAGAAAAATATCTATACTCTTATATAAATGGCTAGGTGTTTAAAAATGTGAAATTGGTCTGTCATATGATTAATATGATTTACGATTTTACTCTTAATATTTGGTTTATTATTATCCATATTTCATTTTTTAGATAAAAATATTCAAAATATGAAATAATTGATTATCTACACATACATTGGTTGTGCGAAACGGGCTAGTTTGGTTCCATTTTTTAAAATAAGTGCATCTGGTGAATGGACGAGATATAGCTTTTCTAACTGTAACTTATTTTGTAGCATTTTGTGACAGCGGACTTTTGAAAAAGTGGCAGGAAGTAAATTCTAAAAAGTGATTAAAAGTTGCTTCTCAAATGCAGGGGAGCCCACGTGTATGCTTGGGGGTCATTTCAATATTGGCCGGCATTGAAGTAATTAGAATACGCATAACAATTTGATGCAAATGTCTCTTGGTCGAGTGGTTCTAGCATATGCAATAAAAGGTTTAGGCTTCAAATGACTCAAGTTCGATTTCACTATAGGTCTTTCTTTTTTTTTTTAGGATAAATATATGGGTTGAACTATATAGGGGCCGGGCTAAAAATTTTCTGACCCCCCAGTCATAAGATCTTGGGTTCGCCACTGCTGAAATGGACTTTTAGATAAGTAACTTGTTTTAAAAGTTCATCTCGGATTTTTTACCAAACATATTTTACTTCTCAAAATGGATGTATCAGTAGTCCTTATAAAGTATCTCCAAACACCCTCATACTAGTAGTATGTAGTGAAATAAAAAAAGGTGAACAGATGATCAAGCCAAAAAAAATAACGGTAATCTATAGAAAAATATCCAATTGAAAAAAAATTTACAACATAACTACCCATGTCAGAAAATTTTATAGATAGGTACCCGATTTAATTTTACCAGTTTCTTTAGTCATATCGTACCTTCCTGTGTGTATTATTGCGTACTATAACACGTTATATAGGGTTGCAAACGAATCGAATCGAGTCGAATACCTCCATATTCTATTTGTATTCTTTTATTTTCCGAATATTCATATTCATATTCTTTATTATTCGAATACTAAAATTGATTCATATTCTATTTTCTCATATATTCGAATATATTGCGAATAATCGAATATTCGGATACGAATATTTTTTTTTTCAGAAAACCTGTTTTAAGAAAACAAATAACGCAAAAAAAATACGTAGTAGATGAAAAATGTGGTTACGACATAAAAGAAAAAACATAGCAAAACATATCATTAGGTTGTCCAATACACATACGAAAGCTTAAAAATATCTTTTGCATTATGTGAGTCTGGCACTCGAAGCCTGAGAGTGAGGGAGAGCCGACTTCTTGTGGCCGTGAGAGAGATGCGACGGTGGAGGCATAGGTGGATGTGCATGGGAGAGTAGAACTATGTTGTTCTCAAATTATTGCAAGAAGTATTCAATCGACTAGGGCTTTTGCTTTAATTTTAATTGTTTATTAGTTTAACAAAATTCGAATCGAATATCGCCATATTGTATTCTTATTCGAAAATTATTCGATTCGGAAAAAATATTCTTATTCGGATTTGTTATTCTAATATTTCGAATCCGAATCTTAAATTTCGAATCGAATTTCGAATCGAACAAAAAGATTCGATCATTTGCAACCCTACGTTTATATAGGGTACCTAAATATAGGATACGTCGTACCTACGGGTCATATGCCTGGGTGTTACATAGGGCGTACCTAAATATAACATACGTCGTACCATTTTTTGATATATAAGGGTACCCAAATGTGTTGAGATAGGGTACCCAATGTGTTGTTTTGGTGTACTTTCGGGGATCGGGGTACCTATGTGCAAAAACTTATTCTGTTAGGTACCTACATATAAAAAAATCCTGACTGGGTACTAAATTATAAGTTTTTTTCAAATAGGTATTATGTGTAAAAACCCCAAAATAACTTCTAGTTTGTAATAATTATTTAATATGAAATAGTTTTAATAACTGACAAGTCTGCTGCGGCCCGCCAGGCCGCCCAACCAAAGCTCGCAGCCTGTCTAGGGCCACTCTCTGGCGGGCCGCGGGCCCCAATTGATAGGTCTAATGGGAACTGAGACGTTTGATCCGAGGAAGTCTCATCCTTGAATTGTCGGTGAGCAGTGAAGACATTAGACCGATCAAATAACACCACAATTAAATATTTGAACGATTAAAAATAAAATGGCACATAAATGTTATGTGGGAAACCCTCCAATCGGGGAAAAAACAACGAGTAAAAGAAGAAGAATTTTACTATAGAGAACTACAAACTCAAAGGAGAAAATTCCCCCATATGTTTATTCTTCATTTATAGTTAGTAGTGTGTGCCATACGTTCATTATCTATTAATAAAAGAAAATTCTCGTAATAGCTACCAATCTCAATATAACAATCTTTCTAAACAATATTCATCCGTACATGAAATAATTTTGCATACTAACTAAACATGTTCTCTCAATTTAAATATGTTCATATATCTATTAACGCGTCAAAACGATGTTTATTGGATCAAAGTAAGGTATTGATCTGATGAAAGAAAGAAAATCATTGCAATGCTTAGTTGACCTTTGATATCTAAAAAGTGGTTACAGTAATTTCTCTCTCTCTCTCTCTCTCTCTCTCTCTCTCTCTCTCTCTCTCTATCTCTCTCTCTCTCTCCTCTCTCTCTCTCTCCTCTCTCTCTTTCTTAAATCACACGGCTGGTGATTTGTTTCATCTGATAGGTTTACTTATTTATTTTATATCTTAGGTCTTTATTACATGGTAGAAGCACCTTAGCACAACTTGTAATGTGAACTTGAAATTTGACAAAGTAAAAAAGTAGTTTGAAACGGTAGTGATATCGACGCAAATGACTTTTTAAGAGCCGGGAAATGATATTGCCAATGGAATTAGGTCAAGACAAGGTAATGAAATTGCATTAGTAATAATAATATTAGACTATATGTTAGGTAGATAAAAAGTCTTGTAATTACATGGGAACAATATGAACCTAATATTTCTTAATTAAGCATGAGCTTTGACATACTGTCTTGTCATAGTCAATTTGATTTACTGGTATTGGTTGATGCGAGAGATATATAATGCACTAAGTAAAAAGAGTTCGAAAAATAGGTATCTACAGAAAAAATACATATTTATATAAAAAAAATTACAAGTCGATACCGCTGTCAGAAATTTTTTTACCCGTTTGATTGGCGTACCATTTTTCCTGTCTTGACGCACCTTTTTATATGTGTATTATGTACCACGTCACACATTTATATGGTACCCATATACGTTTTATATGGTACCTTAATATGTTATATGATGTACCATTTTCTCACTGTATTATGTACCAGAATACGTTTTTATATGGTATTAAATGTTCTATATGATGTACCTTGCGACGAATCAGGTACCGATGTGCAAAAAATTTATTCTAATAGGTACCTATATATAAAATACACTGACAAGGTACTGACTTACAAGTTTTATGCAAATGAGTATTTTTCTGTAGATTCCCCTTGAAAATATCATAAATCTTTTTTCTTTTCTTTTTTTTTTTTAATATAGGTGATAAGCGATCACCAGAATGACGGATCACTTAGGTGATCAAAGGGGTGATATTTTAAGTTTTGTGCCATTTTTCCTACTTCTGCAGCTATAATGGTTATATAACGGTATCATCCCAAAAAATTTAGGTAATCTTACATCACGGTGATCGAATGATCCTTTGAAATTATTTACGGACAAAAATACCCTATATTTTACCTTATATACAACTATCTATATTTGACTTTTAACATAATTACATATTAAAAATATAGTTATTTTAAAAATAAATATAATCATATAAAATAAGAACGAATTAATGCTTACAAATTAAAACTCAGATATTGAAATATTAATCATTATCATGTAAATATCATCTTAAAAATTATTTACTCGTTTAAATAATATCTTTGGTTAAATATGACATGTACACAACATAATCAACATATCACAAACGATTGAACACAAACAAAATACTTCAATATCACATGATCTGCAAAATGAAGTAAACAACACATCGATGGCATATCCCCACATTCCGGTGACATCACGGTGATGTGAATATCACCGTAATGTTGGATCACATCAAACAAATACCCCCTTAAGTCAATAAAATCATCATGTGTTTTGCAATATAATCTAATCCGTCATCAGTCTCTGATTCCTAAAATGAAGTCGTTTAAATAGCACATATATTAAGAAATAAAATGAATTCTCTATTTTACCCTAATTAATTATTTTTCTCATTTAATTTAATTATTGTTATTTAATATAAGATAAATTTGGAAGTATTCAAGATATATGTTTTTGACACCATGAACATAAAAAACAAAGCTCTAAAATGACTTAATTTTAAAATAGGGAGAGTATACTAATACTATATGTCATACAAATAAACTGAGATGTGCTATGGTGCAACCTACCGTGAGCACCATAAGCATCTCTCAATTTTTCGCTTTTTTCGATTCCCACGGCGTTAACAACTTCTTAGACATCTCTTATCCATTGCTAACCTAAATTGCCTTCTACAAACACGTTAATTGTAAGAAAATTCATTATTATTATTCATATGTGGACGACATACAGAGGTTATGATTTTCTTAACAATTAACATATTAGATAGGACAATTATGTTAGCAATGGATGAGGGTCTACGGAGGTGTAGACGACGTTGGGAATCGAAAATAAGCAAAAAATTAAGAGATTGCTTATGATGCTCACGGTAGGTTGCACACCATAGCAAATCTCTAAATAAAACTGTCGAGATTAAATACAAATAACATCATCAATTATACAACTAAATAATTTTCAGAACCTCCACAATTACATTCAGAAAAATTAATAGTAATTTGACTATGAAAATCATTATATATATAGATATATATGTATATTCGGTTGGTCAAGTCAATGGACCATTTAAGTGTCCTCGTGAAATAACAATTCTATGCGTTATATATTTTGTCTTTCTTTAGCAAAATCGTCTTCAACTATGTCAATAGGACACGTCAATATGGGAACACACACTGCACACATGCCTTCATACAATGTAATGTTCGTAATAAGTAAAAATCTCAAATTTCCACGATCAGAATTTTGGGTAATCATAATCAAAATTCTAATTACATGGCGATTTTAGTTCCAAAATCCTATTCCAAATAATACCAAACCAAACCAATAAGAAAGACAACAAAAAAAAAACATTTTGATCGTATCAGGAATAAACTAACTAGCAATTTCTATTTCGCTCAAGTTGTCATGCTTTAATCAGATTTCTCCTCGAAGTACCAAAAAAAAAAAGATGTTGGCACCCAACTAATTATATAATTACATTAGTTACACTAGCTATCATATTAGTTACGGTCTTCCATTACATTTTCCAACCTTTTTTTCCGATGAAAATAATTCTAAGATGACTTCCAAAAGTAATCACTTCGAAAGTCTTTCTCAAATATTGTCATCTACATACATCTTGCTACAACGCATTGGAAGGTTCTAGTAAGTCATCCCTAACCTTAAAAACTTCAATCTCGAACCCTAATAACACATATATATTTACACACTCAAACTCTTTTCATTACACAAAGAAAAGAAAGAATTAGGGTTTTCTCGCTACCATGACAACCCCCATACGAATCCCTAATACTACAATACTTGAGCCAATACCTTCTAGAAGATTCCTCCATAGCCTCAACGCCCCCTTCGCCCCACGACGTAAAAAAACTTCTTCTCCGTCGACGAAATAACGAACGCTTTCAAACTCGGGCCCAAACAATCCACCTCGGGCTCCGACCCACCCGTAAGATCTGGCCCAAGGGATCCAACCCGACACGTTGGAAGCCTCTATAGGGGAGTGAGGAGGAGGCCGTGGGGGACGTACGCAGCCGAGATCCGCGACCCGACCCAAAAGGGCAGACGGATATGGTGGGTACTTACGACAGTGCAGCGGACGCTGCTAGGGCTTACGATTTCGCCGCGTTTAAAATGAAGGGAAGGAAGGCGATTCTGAATTTTCCGATGGACGCCGGAAAAATTGGGCCGCCGCCGCAGCGCTGGCGGTCGACGGCGGTCATGGCGGAGAAGGAGGAGGGAGGGAGAGGCTACGAGGGTCAATTGGGTCAATGGGAAATGATTTCTTTTTCTAGGTAGACTTTGTAAGTGGGTATTGTAGAGTGGAGGAGAGAGTCTATGCAAGTCTAGTCTATGCAAAGGGAATAAAAAAAAGGGTTATATAATGTATGTATTGGTATATAATATTCTTCCACTTAGGTCATAGATACGACTTTAAACATCTCAAACTGACAAACTGAATCTCAATTCAAACTCATTCTCAAACTCGAAATACAGTTATTCTTTTCCAATTGTTAAACTCAGTTCTCATATTTTAAAAAATATTCACTTTGGTTATTCTATGGCATCCGTTTTTTTTTTTTCTATTTTCACCCCCTAATAATGAAAGTAAGTTATTAAATACTTCTATTTTTAAAGGTTTATCACTTTAATTATTTTATTTAACTTTCCTTGAAAAAGAATTTAATTATCATAATTTTGGAAAGTGGCTGAAAAAAACGTGTGCTCATGGTCTAAAATCATGGACTTGGCTTTCATTGTTGGAGATGACGTATCGACATGATCATTATGGTAATTGGTATACAATTAAAAACTCTAATGAATAATATATTATATACAATTGATCTCCTTTAACAAGGGTTGGCAATGGGGCGGGATTCCCGTCCCTGCAGGGATCCGCCCTGAACGGGGCGGGGAATCCCCGAGATTTTATCCCCGCGGGCGGGGACGGGGAATGATGTCACCCCGTGGGATCCCCGCGGGGTTCCCCGCCCTTCCCGGCACATCTTTTATATATTATAATATAATATTACATTATAATCTAAACAATAGTAAAATAATATCAAAATATAGACTAAAAAAATATTAAATAATACAAATAATATATAAAATTATAATTTATATAATATTTACAACAAAAATATATTCAAATTTATATATTATATTGAAGATATTATTCTTTAAAGAAAATTAAGGGGCAGAGAATTCCCGTGGGTATCCCCGCCCCGCGTGGATCCCCGCAGGGACGGGGACGGAGATTAGATCCCCGCCCCCGCCCCGCCCCATTGCCATCCCTACCTTTAATTGAAGAAAAGAGTCAAACATGACTTGTAATGCCATGAAAACCAATATGATATTTAGCTAATTGTTTGCTATTGGTTAACAAAAATATTTATTTATATATAAATATTTTATTAAAATAAAATAAATAATTTTATATAGAATTTAAAAATTAATATTTTAAAGTTAATATAAAATTTCAATGATTGTAAGGAGATATACAATGAAAGTAACTTAAATATAATAAATTTGTTGAATAACCCATGCAATTAATGTTTGTTGAATTATATGGAAAATAAAAATAATTAAATGATAATTGAATCATGTGTAGGTAATTAAAATTACAAAATTTTCGTGTTTTACACTAAGGGTGGGTAAAACAGGTGTAAAAGAGGGTGCAACGTGTAAGGGGGTGCAATAGTATAACCCTATTCACTCTACAACAACTTTTTAAAACTTTCCAATATATTTTATAACTTAAAAATATATTTAATGTTAGATTACACTTAATTAAATATTTTATAATAAAAAGTATCTATATATATATATATATTATTTTTAAAATGTGCTTAACTTATTACAATAAATAAAAATGGCTGTAAATGCAATTATTTAATATTAAACTCATTGTTTGCGTTCAAAGGTACATATGCGTTATTTAAAGAGAGAGAAAGTATACAACCTATTTTGTAATAAAATTCATAGTGTAATGATGTTTACGGGTGTTTTAACACTTGATAGGGGGAGGTGTAACGATTTTCGTTCGTTGGAATACAGAGTGTAATACAAATAGTGGAATAGGTGATCTCAACCGGATAAATAGTTGTGAATTTAAATTTGGGTAAAGTACGTAATACCCCTCGTGTTTATGCTGAAATGCATGATACTACCTTGTGGTTTCAAAATTGCGCGAAACCCCCTAATGGTTTCCGAAACTTAGCACGTTACCCCCTGGGCACCACATCTGACCGCGATTGCTTGTAACGCGCGTGGTATTGTGACTGTGATAGACTTTCAAACGTTATTTTAAGTGAATTGACCAAAGTATCCCTCAAAGTTTGCTTCTTATCAAACGATAAAAGTGGGAGATCTTCGAGATCGACTGAAGCTTCTTAGTGGGAGAGACTACTCTTCGAGATCGACTGAAGCTTTCGATTGGAGCTTGACTTCTAACAATTTGTGAGTTCGGCATAAATTACTCGTCCGATTAGTTTCTTTGTAATAAGGTTTCATGGGTCGTTTGATATTAGGGCTTGTGAGTTGATTTTGAGTTTGGCTTGAATTAGGGCATTAAATTCTGACCTTTTTGAGGTCATCTCATAATTCATCTGAGCAGACTACAATGAACATTGAAGCTTGACGTTATCGTGATTTGGGCAATCTGTGAATGAAATTTGTCGTGTGATTTTTCCAATTTTTAATTTTTTGTGCCCGCCTTGTTATATTGATACAGGATTTAAATAGCATGTCTTCTGCTCAAAAAATTCCGCCAAAAATGGACTTAGAGATACAAAAATCATCGGTGTACATGTGGAAAGAGTGGCTGCCATTAGAGTAGTTGGTCTACGAAAGCCACGAAAGGAAAACTATTTGCAATTGTCGGAGTGGAGATTGCGATTTTTCATGTGGTTTAGTCCAATAGCTAGCTACATTGAAGATGATATCTCGGACTTGAAGATGTGCAATCAAAAAGTTGTGGCCTCAACTCAGTGCATATGGCCGACATGATTGATATATGTGATGACCATGCCAAAAGAATTGGGGCGCTGGAAAGAGTGGAAAGATGTTTAATACAGCGTTGTCGTGATTGTTGTCTTGTTGTTATTTGTGATGCTTTTTAAGTAGCAAGAACGGTTAGATGTTTGGTGTCGTGTGTTGTAGCCTATGTAATGTCCAGGTTATTAACAAACTAAATATGTTGTAACGTAAGCTATTTTTGTAAGGTAATATTATGGTTTTTGAAACTGAATATTTATAATATCACTTGTTTCAACAGTACATCGAGAACAGAACATCGCAACACTTAGAAGGAACTTGTGACAACAATAACATATACAGTACTTCACTCAACATTACACCATAACAGCACTTGTCTCAAGTCTCAAAACATGACATCAAACAACACTTATATAGGCTGACAATTCAATACGGACATTTGAAAACACAATTCAAAACAAACACTTCATGTAGCTGACAATTCAAAACACTCCACTTAGCTACTTAGCCTTGTCTTTTGGTGTCCTGGAGTTTGGGTCCTTCGCTTGTATGACACCTGAACACTTCTCAACAAACTTGATGCGGTGGTGTGCACAATTTCTTGAATGCTCTAGTCATTCCAGGTCCAATTCTGCCCCTTTCTTTTTGTCACATTAGAAGAACTCGAAGCTGCAAACTTCCGCTTTCCAGTATCAGTTGGAGCAACATGTGCGTTGGTTTTGGAACCCTATGCTCATTGTGAAATCAGATTAAATAGAATTATGTCAATTGGTGGAACATATTAAATACTGAGTTGGCGATTCTAGGGTCTGGGAAAAGTTATACTCAACAGATGTAGCTTCCGAGAACACGACGTGGCTGAGGTTGGCGATTCTAGGGTCCGGGAATGGCTGCAAATTGGGTAATTAAACAATAGAGTGATAGGTTGCTCCGTGAATTGTGTAGTGAAATCTGGGTTGTGAAGTTAGGAATGCAATTTATGTCTTCTGAATTTTTGGGCTCGTTTTTCCTTGGAGTGCTGATAATTTGACGAGTTAATCTAAGAAGGGTATAATGGGAAATTTCAACTTTACATGACCGTCAGTCTGCGTATCTGACCAAATGGAAAGTGAGCAGTATTATCGAAACACCAGGTAGTATGAGCATATTTCAAAAGAGGGGGGTTTTGTGCTGAGTTTCTAAACCACCAGGGGTTTTATTGCTATTTACTCTTTAAATTTTTCATATCGCGAAAATAGCAATACAAGAAAAGATGGTGCTTTGACTATCTGGGGGGGGGTGTATTCAAATTTTATGAACTTTCGAACGAAGACCACGAAATAACTAGTATTATTTGAGTTTAATAAAACAAGTAATCAAATCAAGTTTACATAATAGACCATCCTATTGATTGAATGGTAGTATAATGGATATCACTCGTAAAGGAATATTCAACCAAGTGTACATTTTTATTGATTTACGAGGACAAACTTGTTTTGACTTATGAAAGAGGTTTGAGATGAGAACTGTTGGGCTTGGACTTAATGGGACTGAGCCTAACGTGTAACATGAATAAATTTTAAAATCAGAATCCATTTTGAAATAATTAGGTTTATCCAGCCAGAAATGATCATATAAGATTTGTAAGATGATCAACGATAAAAGTACCAGATTGTATAATATGTAACTGTAATACTAATAAGTGGTTTATCATCGTGGGATCATTGTCGTTGTATTGAATCATATGCAAAATTGCTTTATCAACCGAAATTAACAAATAAAAAAATTATCGGCTGCCAAGACGAAAAATTGTAAAAAAGATGAAGTCTTCAATGTCGTTCCAAAGATAAAACTGTGAAGACAAAAACAGAGAGATTACTATTGTAATGATGTGAAAAGCAAAGATTCGGTCGTTGGAATTTCACGCTCACTAAGATATATTTGTTTGATTTGAATATCTAACAGTGGTTTTATTAGAGTAAATGCCAAAATCTACGTCAATATATCAAATACATTTAAATAACGACTATTAAATAATTCGCAACCGGTCATAGTCGATTCGTATTATATGCGTAAATTAGTTCACGCACGATTGAGGAATAATTTTAGCGTTCGATACGTAAAAGAAAAGGAAATGATATCGTAATCGATGTTTCAACGACCAATAACCACCATCAACGGCATTTTTTGTTGGAAAAAGAAAGTTTTGTGGACCTATGTTGTTTAAAATAGTATTGGATTGAGTACTATTTTTTACTACTATAAATTATAATTTAGGCCAACATGTATATTAATTTCGATTTTAAATCATTATAACTTATAGTTGTAAAAAATGTCAACTAGTTAGAAAATTTGATTTGCCGATCATTTCGGCAAATAAGCCTGAAATCCTACTTAACAATTTTTTGGGTCAGCAGTCAGTGGGTAGGAAATATTTCACGTCCGCGCACAAGTATGATCCTCGATTTATTTTTCCCAAACATATAAAATCAGTGACCTATTTTTGGAACTATTAAATATAGTGAACGAATTCAAAACATATATGCCTAGTGACACAAATTTGTCTGTCTTGTTCAAGCGAATCTGTCCTATTTAATCTAATATTATAAGTTCTACCATAATCTACAATTATCGGAACATTATCTCTCTCAAAGCTTGACAAACGAAAAAAACATTGTAAGAAAGAAAAGCTCTCTTATACACCAAACATTTGAATTTAAAACTTGTTCAATGTATAAGTGGGTTCTTAATTAATGACCAAAACATTTACTCTCAATTTTCTGATCACACACATTGACTCGCAGTATATCTTACTTATTATCATATGAGAAAAACATACTCCACATACATACATCGTATTCACTATGAAGAGTGAAGACGCCATTACTCCGTGTAGTACTTCCAAGCGAGTCAGATAATTATATAGTACTCCGTGTAGTACTTCCAAAGTTATTAGAAATAAAATATCGTCACATTAGACGCGATTTGATCTTATGTCACGGGCCTTCGGTGACGAGCCGATGACGAAAATTTTCCTCACGTTAAATTTATATGACGAAAATTTACTCTTTTGTGAGGAAAAAAATCGTCACATAAAATGACTTTTTTGTAGTGATAATACTCTCTAATATTTATTTTACGTATGTATTTATTTTTCCATCTTATATTACAGCAACCCTATCAATCAAACATGGCTATATCAGTATTTTGTTGACTTTTAAGTGATATTTAAATATATTCTACTATGAATATTAAAGAACGCATAGGTAAAATAAACAAAATATCATACCATACTATTGTATTATTTCGCTCATATATTCAGCATACACTTAAAAAAGTAAAATACAGAAATTAAAACCTGCCGACAAAAACATCAGCCCGTAATCATCTTTGTAATAATTTAAGTCGAGTAACGACGATGCTTACTCCAAAACCATGCAATTTCGGCAGCGACAGATAAATAATTCCATGGTTTACAATTACACCACATGATAAAGTCTCTGTTCATACTATTGAAACAATACAAAAAAATCTTCAGACAACCAAATAAACAATAAATAATAAGCATAGGAATTACTAAAAAATGAACGATCATACTTCTTCCTACGTAAATAGAGGGATTCTCAACCATAATTAGCGAACTCTAACCATACTATAAAATGATAGGAGATTTGCCTATTATAGACACAAATCTTGCCTATAATTACACAACCCTATAGTATAACTGCCCAACGTATCGTTACATAATACAATAATAAACCCATTAAATAAAAGAGCAATAAGCCTAAGCAAAAGACGAATTTTTTAATATTCTATATATACATCCGTCTATGGAATCTAAGCTATAAATAAGAGGCGACTCTTCATTGGGTTGATAAAAAAACATCCACCGCTAATATATCTATCTAATCATTAAACCACTCCGTAAATATAATGAATATCTTCAAAATGGCAGCAACAAAGCATTGACTAGTTTTCAGTTACTCATTATTGCTTGCTTTACTATCCTTGTCCAAATCACGCATCGCCGCCGCCGTCAAAAACCAATAACTCGTCGACAAAGAGCGCCGTGCATTGGTCTTCTGCCGCCGCAACGTGGTAACGGCAGCCCTATGGCGCCGGAAGCGATTGGTTTCGTATGTATATAATTTGTATTATATTACATGCAAGTGTTAGGTTTTATTGGTACTTCTTAATTAAACTAATAATTATGAAATAATGGTGAAATTATTGAAATGCATTATTATTATTATAGGAGGTGCTTGTGGGTATGGGAATTTAGTGTCACAAGCTCCATTTTCTTCGTTGGTCACCGGCATAGGGCCGTC
>JAPQWV010005419.1:0-19212 GCA_027422505.1 Craterostigma plantagineum | reverse complement strand
CTCATCTCATTGCAAGCTGTGCGATGAGGGCTGCCTCGAAACGACGAAACATTTGTTTTTCGAGTGCGCTTTCTCTCGGCGATGTGTTGGCATGCTACGACGACGGACGCGATGAAAATGGCCGTATCGAGAGTGACGAATGGGCATCGAATGGGCTGCCACCAGATGGCGATCTCGGCACCCCATTCACTTGGCCAACTGTCACATTTTGGCTTCGCTTGTGTACCACCTTTGGCAGGAGCGGAACGTGCGCTGGCGGGATAATGTATGTCGTACCCCGGAGCAGGTGGTAGCTGGAGTGTTGGGTATTGCTTGCATGCGGCTATCTACGACATCGGCTAAGTATGCATTGCAACTGGCTGCTCTTCGAAGCAGGGGCGGACCCAGCTCTAGATGGCTGGGGGGTCAAGAATATTCAGCCCAGCCTACATTAATCCAGCCCATACTAACTAATCTGAAAATAAAAGAAAATAGCCTAGGGAAGACTCGAACTCAGGTCGTTAAGATGGAAGAACCTTCATACAACTCCAATAACCACTAGACTACTGCAATTTTCGTTAACATGTAATACATATAATATACTTAGCACCAAAGCGGCTGGGGGGTCAAGGGCCCCCCCAAGCCCCTACGTGGGTCCACCCCTGCTTCGAAGATTATGGCGCGTAGCTTGGTAGAGGGTTAGCTTGGTTCACGCATGAGTTGATGGGCTGGGTGATGTTTTGTTCTTTTTTTTTTTTGAGTTTTCGAGTCTCATTGCGGTATCGGTTGTTTGTTACCGGTTGATGTAGTTAAGGTTTATACTTAGCTATGTATGTACTCTTTGTTCTTTCTTTTTCATTCATTTATTTTGGGACGTTTACGCCAAAAAAAAAAAGAAACTCTGTGCAATAACTGGCTGATCTGATCGATCCACTTTGGGTAAGTTTAGTTAGAATAATTCTATTTTGAACCACCGTGATCTTGATTTCACCGGTCCCAAATGCGCATTTGCGTCTTGAGAAATATTTATCTTCCCATAGTTGACATCATCTGGCGCTTTTTTCTTTCTCGAGTTTCTCTACCTTCGAATTCTTATCGTTCCCTATCTCAGTGTATTGATTGATGCATGCAGCAGCAAATCCCCCGGATTGTTGAATCATGCTTTTCCCAAGGAAGACGAAGAACATTGAAGAATCTGCGCCCACCACTGCCGGCAGCAAGTAATGTCTGTCCAAAGGTCGTTCAATTACAGCGCACGCCAGGGAAAAAACATTGGCTTGTACGCAGAACATCATACGATGTACCTTAAATTTTGTCGGTTGTGACACTAATTTTTTTAATTCTAATACTCTCGGGCTCATCATACGTACCTCAGCGCTCCTGCCCGAGTAGGGCGGAGGAGCATCGATTTGCGCATTTGATAATAGAATCATGAGAAGTGATCTTTTACTATGAGTCCGTTCAAAGATCTAAAGGTGTTTTCAGGTTTTTCTAAATAGCACATCACATGAACTGAATATGATTTACGAGTGTTTTTCACGTAAAGCTTTCCTCGAGAAGTTTTTCCTAAATCATTACATTATTTATTAGGCCTTCCTTAATGCATATACTCAAAAAGCAGGTTTTTTGCGTGCCACATCAGCGCCACCTCAAAAGTAAAAAACCTATACCTCCAAAATAAAACTCCTCCCAACCATAAATCCAAAAAAAAGAGTTTTTGGGGACCCACCTCAATTTATTTAATTTATCAATTATATTTATCCAATTTTGTAAAATAATTTATAAATAATTGTATGTCATATTATTTAATTTGTTAAATTTAAGAAAAAATTAATAAATATATTTTATATTTTTTCATTACATAATATAATTTTACTTTTAAATACAAATTAAATAAAAAATTTTAACACATTAAAATTATTAGTAAAAATAAAATATATTAATATATAAATATTAATAAATGAGGATAAAAATGAAATAAAGTAATTAAAAAAGAAAAAGCTTACACATAAAGCAAAAAACCTAGGTTTATTCTACTAAACCCAACAAAAAACCTATCACCCTTCCCAATGGTAAAAACCTATAGTCATAGGTTTTTTCCTTTGTCCACCTCATCAAAAAACCTTGCATTGAGGAAGGCCTTACTGGTCACTCCTACAATAAGTGAACCAATAAATGCAAGTAAAATAAAGACACGCACGTAAGAACCCACAAACCAATAAATATATATGGATAAATTCCTTATCAGTCCCACTTGAAGTTTAAACTTCCTCTTAAATATCATTCGAATTATTTTTTTCTGTTCAGTACCCTTCTGTTACAAATTTCCTGTTTAATACCCAAAACGCTTGAAAAGACGAAAGTAACCCTTCCTTAAGGATTTAAAAAACTTTCAGATTATTACATCACATGTAGCAAGTATTATACCATGAAAACAACTAATTATACCCAAAATCGAACATATAATTCTACCAATAAAAATAGATATTATACCAATTGTTTGAATTTTTATACCAAGTCAAATTTAAAATTATTATACCAATTGTTATTATTATACCAACAAATAGTGTTATTATAATTTTTATATATGAAATAATCTTTGCACATCATACCACGAACAACAGATATTATACCAACAAAAGGGAATGTTATACCAACAAATATTCAAATAATTATACCAATAAATTCAAGTATTATACCAATAAACTCATTTTTATATTATTATTTTTTCATTCAGTTTCTAACTATTATACCAACAAAAGATCGCATTATACCAACTGTTTTAGCTATTCTACCCGAATTACATTGTATAACATCATACCAAAAACTTGTTTATTATACCACCATATATTTGACTAAATGTGCATATAAATATACCAACACATGATACGATTATACCAACAGTTTTGGTTATTATACCAACAAATACTGAATGATTTTAACAATTATTATACCAACAAAATATCTAGTTATACTAATACAATTGGTTATCCTACCCATACACAAGATTATTTTACAATTAGAGGACCTAACTATTATGGTATAATTTGCTCAGTTTCTCGTATAATAGCAAATTAGTTGGTATAATCTCCAATTGTGCTGTATAAAATTAATATAACTATATTTATTGGTATAATAACGAAGAAAGATGATATAATAACGAAAATATGTGGTATAATTTTCACAATTTGTGGTATAATGGCAAAATTAGTTGGTATATAATTCAATTTCGCTGTATAAAATTAAAATAACAATATTTATTGGTATAATAACAAAAATAGATGGTATAATCTCCTCAATTTCTGGTATAATAGCGAAATTAGTTGGTATAATCTCCAATTTTTCTGTATAAAATTAATATAACTATATTTATTGGTATAATAACAAAGAAAGATGGTATAATAACGAAAATATATGGTATAATTTTCACAATTTATAGTATAATTGTAAAAATTAGTTGGTATATAATTCAATTTCTCTGTATAAAATTAAAATAACAATATTTATTGGTATAATAACGAAAATAGATGGTATAATCTCCTCAATTTCTGTATAATAGCAAAATTAGTTGGTATAATCTCCAATTTTTCTGTATAAAATTAATATAACTATATTTATTGATATAATAACGAAGAAAGATGGTATAATAACGAAAATATATGGTTTAATTTTCACAATTTATGGTAGAATTGCAAAAATTAGTTGGTATATAATTCAATTTCGCTGTATAAATTAAAATAACAATATTTATTGGCATAATAACGAAAAATAGATGGTATAATCTCCTCAATTTCTGGTATAATAGCGAAATTAGTTGGTATAATCTCCAATTTTTCTGTATAAATATATTTATTGGTATGATAACGAAGAAAGATGGTATAATAACGAAAATATATGGTATAATTGCAAAATAGTTGGTATATAATTTAATTTCGCTGTATAAAATTAAAATAACAATATTTATTGGTATAATAACGAAAATAGATGGTATAATCTCCTCAATTTATGGTATAATAGCGATATTAGTTGGTATAATCTCCAATTTTTCTGTATAAAATTAATATAACTATATTTATTGGTATAATAACGAAGAAAGATGGTATAATAACGAAAATATATGGTATAATTTTCACATTTCTAGTATAATTGCAAAAATTAGTTGGTATATAATTCAATTTCTCTGTATAAAATTAAAATAACAATATTTATTGGTATAATAACGAAAATAGATGGTATAATCTCCTCAATTTCTGGTATAATAGCAAAATTAGTTGGTATAATCTCCATTTTTTCTGTATAAAATTAATATAACTAAATTTATTGATATAATAACGAATAAAGATGGTATAATAACGAATTATACTAGTATCAATTTATAATTAAAACACGTCGTGAAAGTAACATCAAAAATTGATTGATTGATTGATTGATGAACGTATTTCATATGTTGAGTCAAACTAGTTTCAGAATAAGATGTCGATGGGTTTTGACCTTTTTTGTTCAGACTCGGTTACTAAAAGATTCGTAAAAGAGGATTTTTGTACCTCAAATCCAGAAGTAGCTCCACAGTACAGAGCAGCAAGACGACGTTGGTTCAAAGCGCCGACGTCGTTCGTCTCGTTTAGCAGCACAACATCGCCAACTTCATAGACCTATTATTAATTAAAACAACTAACAAGAGTCATCAAGGTAGTTTGGAGAACAATATTTCATTAACAATAATCAAGCTCATCAAGTCATCATCATCCAAGAATCGTAGCGACCATTCTCACTATATGATAACTTACTCTTCCATTACGAAAATACATATAGTTGATTACATACCTAATAAGTCAACTAATCTTTATGCCTCACCAAGTTTCTTCACATTTGGAATGAGCAACTACTATTATTATCATAGACATTTATTTCTTGTTCGATCGCTTTAATGTTTGGGACCACCACATTCGTTTGTTATTAGAAAACTTTCGAATATCACAAAGTTTTAAAAAAGTATTTATTGTGTTGGTAAGATAAATATAGTTATTATACCATCTTTCTGCGTTATTATACCAATAAATATAGTTATATTAATTTTATACAGAAAAACTGGAGATTATACCAACTAATTTTGCTATTATACAAGAAATTGAGGAGATTATACAATCTATTTTCGTTATTATACCAATAAATATTATTATTTTAATTTTATACAGAGAAATTGAATTATATACCAACTAATTTTTGCAATATACTATAAAATGTGAAAATTATACCATATATTTTCGTTATTATACCATCTTTCTTCGTTATTATACCAATAAATATAGTTATACTAATTTTATACAGAAAAATTGGAGATTATACCAACTAATTTTGCTAACCAGAAATTGAGGAGATTATACCATCTATTTTCGTTATTATACCAATAAATATTGTTATTTTAATTTTATACAGCGAAATTGAATTATATACCAACTAATTTTTTGCAATTATACATAAATTGTGAAAATTATACCATATATTTTCGTTATTATACCATCTTTCTTCGTTATTATACCAATAAATATAGTTATATTAATTTTATAAAGCAAAATTGGAGATTATACCAACTAATTTTGCTATTATACGAGAAACTGAGTAAATTATACCATAATAGTTAGGACCTCTAATTGTAAAATATTGTGTGGGTAGGATAACCAATTGTATTAGTATAATTAGATCTTTTATTGGTATAATAATAGTTAAAATCATTCAGTATTTGTTGGTATAAATTCCAAAAGTGTTGGTATAATCGTATCATGTGTTGGTATATTTATATGCACATTTAGTCAAATATATGGTGGTATAATAAACAAGTTTTTTGGTACGATGTTATACAATGTAATTCGGGTAGAATAGCTAAAACAGTTGGTATAATGCGGATCTTTTGTTGGTATAATAGTCAGAATTGAATGGAAAAATAATAATATAAAAATGAGTTTATTGGTATAATACTTGAATTTATTGGTATAATTATTTGAATATTTGTTGGTATAACATTCCCTTTTGTTGGTATAATATCTGTCGTTCGTGGTATGATGTGCAAAGATTATTTCATATATAAAAATTATAATAACACTATTTGTTGGTATAATAATAATAACAATTGGTATAATAATTTTAAATTTGACTTGGTATAAAAATAGAAACAATTGGTATAATATCTATTTTTATTGGTAGAATTATAAGTTCGATTTTGGGTATAATTAGTTGTTTTCATGGTATAATACTTGCTACATGTGATGTAATAATCTGAAAGTTTTTTAAATCCTTAAGGAAGGGTTACTTTCGTCTTTTCAAGCGTTTTGGGTATTAAACAGGAAATTTTTAACGGAAGGGTACTGAACAGAAAGAAATAATTCGAGGTGTTTTTAAGAGTAAGTTTGAAATTCAAGTGGGACTGATAAGGAATTTACCCTAAATATATTAAATGGTTCATTAAGATGTTCCATTCAATTCAATTTACAGCAATCACGTACCGCCGTTAAAGGCAACTGTGACTTCAACGTGTTCTTTTCATGTGACCTAAATTTCAGTCAATGCTGTCTGTGACTTGCTTCAATATACTTCTCCTACCGTTATATATATGTGCATGAGTATACTACACTCAACACTCTTGAAAAAATAACCCCATCATCAAGAAAAGAATAACAAGATATGAAGCGTTTGTCTTTGTTCCTCATCCTAATTCTTTTATTGATGCCTCTAGTTATTACCAGCAGTTATGCAAGGAAAGTTAGTAGGCTCCAACTCCACCCACGTAGTAAGAAGTCTTTTTTCTTAAAGCTTCGATTTTTTTTTGTCCTTTATGGTCTTAATATATCCTTATATATGTAAGAATGCTGAAACAGATTCGAACATCATCCACGAGCCTTCTTATAATCGGGTCGTCGAGAGAAGGCACAGACGGGCCGACCGGTTAAAATAGCCGGGTCGGTTTTACCAGATTGTAGCCATGCTTGCGGGTCGTGTAGGCCTTGCCGTTTGGTGATGGTCAGCTTAGTTTGCTCGTCGATCCAAGAAGCCGAGACTTGTCCTATGTCTTACAACTTACAAGTGCATGTGTCACAACAAATCTTACCCTGTCCCATGATATGTGTATTGTACAGCAATTAAAAAAAAAAGAATTAACGTGCCATATGATGTAATTGTCAAATTATACGTCGCTGCCTTGATAGAGAAATTATTTTATAGCGTAGTTTTGCAATGCAATATGTATTATGGGGTGCTTGAATCTTATCTTTGTCCCATATTGGCTATGATAAATACTACAGGCCCCTAAAAATATTACCGCGTTTTAATTTTTAATTAATAATTAATTTTTGGATATATTACTGCTGACGACGTTTCACGTCCCGCGTAATTTGCCCCGCGGCTGGTACCAAAAGCTTCGTTCTTCGTAGCCATCGTTTTCCTTGATAGTTTTTCAAGCTTTGATTTTTCAATTTTCGATTCTCTCCTGTTGAGATTTCAGCTACAGCTTTCTCATGAAAAGCCACAATTTTCGCGAATAACCATGTGAATAATTTGACAGAGTTCTTACACTTTGCATATATATGAGGTAATCCAGGTATTGTTGCGAAGTTCTCTGTCTCACTTTGCGCAGCCTTGTGCGTTTGTTAGAAACTTATCTTTCGTGCATTTCTCTCCTTGTGATGATTATGTCGTAAAAAGTTTATATCATTTTGGGAAAGCTTTCTGCATTAGCCATTTTCCGTAATGTTTAATCATCATTATGCATAATATGCAGCTCAACACCCAACACGCAACTTAGATGAAAATCCATCGTCCATAATAAAAGGGGCTCAACACCCAAAATTATGTCCCTTTGATTGCGCGATTAGTTTCCCCCTTTTCCTTGTGACAATCGCAAAAGAGTCAGAGACTTTTACGTTGTCTTTTAAATTTTACCTTTTGGCAAGAAAATAGAGGAATATTTGAAATGATGTGTGGTTTGAATAAGAAGAGCTAAGCATGAGCTGGGGCTATCATTTGGATGTTGACTCTGTTATCAATGCCTTTTTTCCTTATTGTATTTTTCTTTAATGAGAGGGTCCTTTGTCTGTGATGAGATTAAACCGCAGAAAAATGTATTCCTTCTTGTGCTTCTTACCAAAGTGTAAGGTATTTATCATGCAAGAATTGGTCTTTCCAAGTTCAGTTGCAGAACATTGCTTTCTTCTCTGAGCTGAGCTTTCGATCACTGAATATGAAAGCATCAACCCCTTTTCAAGTTCAGCTTCAGCATAAATAATGTTAACAGTGTTGTTATTTGCTGTGCTTCGATTTATTCCGATGTATAATGTTAAGCCCATACATTATAATGCTATAGCAAGGTTCATCCCTTTCAGGTCGATGAAGATGAACCATGTTGGTTTAGACATAAGGAAGAGGAAGAATCGGCGCGTTTACATAATTCTTCACACGTAGTATCATCACAGTTAGCTCGGTGCTTCAGTGAGCAGAGATTTTATGCTGATTTTCTTTTGCTACATTGCTCTCTTTTTATTATTTTGGCAAGAATCTTACGTTGTTTGTCTTGACATGTGGTATTCTTTCTTGAATATCAGCCATGGCCTCAAATGTACTTTGTTTTCATTGTCTGATGATTTGATCATTTTCTCTTACGTCTGTGCTGCGCAGCAAATGCTATGGTCGGCCCGCGTGCATTTGTTGGAGGATTATTTAACCGTGCGAACAATACAAGACATGGAAGCAGCAAGTTTCTTAACCATAGATTGACTCCTATTCAGGCAATTGAGTTCTTTTGTCTGATTCTGAAATCATTCAAAGAGTTATATCCATATCAATGCCATTCAACTTGGATTTTACACATGGCATACTGATTTCTTTCTATGGACTGAAATATCTCAGAGTTTGACATTAACCATCACATATGATTTCTGCATTTCCAGGAACGGAGACTAAAGAAACTAAAAGAGCAATTGAAGGTACAGGTACCTTTCGACGAGAATCGTACTGATCATTGGGTAACATTTTCTTGCTCTTCTTTTTTCTCACTTTTCAGATTTTTTAACTTACACAGTTCAGCATAAAAAGTAGTTCATTTTGCATTTGTAGGAAGCTCTCCAAGACTTGTGGATGCTTCTTTTCCTGGTGTTAAGCTTAAAGGTTTGATGTCCGAGCAGTGGAAAGATATGGGCTGGCAAGGACCTAATCCTTCGACTGATTTCAGGTCCATGATTACTTCTTCTTCAATAATGGCATGAATCAAAATATTGAAAAAGATTCCATATTCCACACAAAAGATGCCTAATATGGCTTACTTATTGTTACCTTAGGGGCTCGTTTGATATCAGTGTATTTGGATTTGATGGGTATAGATTATTTGTGTATGAGTATACAAGGAATTTGTTGATAGAGTATTTATTATGTTTGATATGAATGTTTTAATTATTTGGGTAAAGATGTATGATAGTGATTGATATGTATGTGTGAGATGTGTATATAATTTGTTAAATATTGGAAATCACATTTTACCCTTAAAAATTAAAAATATTAAAAAATTGTAAAAGCTGCAACATCATCGTCTTCATCGTCTTCTTCAGTTCAAACACACAAAACAAGGAAAACCTCTCCAAACCCTAGCAGCAGCCGCATCTCCCTCCAAGTCGCCACCTCCTTCAACCCTAGACGCCATCTCCTCCTGCAACACAGCCGTCTCCTCCCTCCCTCTCCCTCCCCTCCTCCATTAAAGGAGGTTGGGGGAGCTCTAATCTAACACTTTTTTTTTCTTCTCGTTTTTTCTTTTTATTCTTATATATGAAAAAAAATTGCTTCACCCACCGCCCACCTCCTGCAGCCTCCACCGCCTCCGCTCCACCTCCGCTCGCCGCCGTCTCCGCCTCCGCCAGCCTCGCCCACCTCCGCCTCTGTTCGGCCCGCACCCACCCCGACGCTCGTCTCGCCCAGAGCAGCCGCGGCCGCCCAGCCCTCGCCGCCCGCCCGTTGGCCGTTGGCCGTTGCCCGCCGCCCACTGCCCGTCCGAAAGGAGATCGAAAATTGATAGAGGCGGTGGAAGAATGCTTTTGTACAGCGATGGAGGGAATCAGGGGCAAATTTGGAATTAATGATATATGTACTGACATACCCATCTCAGTGGTGGGTATCTCTATACCCGACAGATAACCAATGTGTGTGTATTAGATGGGTTTGTCCATACAAGGCTGTCATGTTCATACACGCATAACAAACATTACACAATTTATAATACACGTCTGTTACCTATCTATACAAGCTTATCAAACGAGCCGTAGGGGATATGGCTTCCTATCTCTTGAGAACTTGCTCTTTTTTGCCAGGACCTACCCAGTATGTCAGATAATTTGTTACTTTCAATGGAAAGCAAACGAATAAATGTTTTCTTTCGTGCACGCAACAGAATGTTAGTGAAAGAGAATCAAACATTCTCAGGTTCCTTTCCGTAAGTTACTCCTAAAACAAGGTGGAAACCGTGCTAAGTGGAGTATCCCTTTGCTGTTGCGGGTATCAACATCACATAATGTTGATACAGTTGTTGGATTTGCAATCAGGTCCATCGCGTTATCTTCTTTATGGCTGCATACGGCAAAAAAAATTTAAGTTTTTTTTGGATCCAATGTCGATGCACCTGAACCGATTACTTGATTCTCTTTGATCTTTTCGCAGAGAAACCAGGGGTGTCGTTCAGGGTATAATTTTGCTAAATTGATAGGAGGTAAACTGATATGTGATATCTCAGTTATTTACAGGGGGGAAAAAAAAAAGAGGAAAAAAAAAGAATATTAAAGTAGATAATATTATGAAGATGAAGAGGCATTTGATATACTCTACTGCATAGCATTTTCAATGATGGATGCTCAATGGCTTGCCATGCAGGCTTCATATATGGAGTTCAATGTACTCTCTCTCTCTTTCTCTCATTACATATAATAAAGTAGAGTTTAGGAGGATTTCAACCTGTTTTTTTTTTTTTATTTTATTGCTGCTGAAATATTAGTTTCAATGCCAATAAGGTGATCTGATGAGAGGATTTTCCATTACAAGTGGAACTTAAATGGTAATTGATCACTGAATTTTCAGGAGGTATTACAAGCGACAAGAACACAGTTGGAGAGAGAACTGTCTTTGGAAGATGTTCACAACATCAGTGACTTGCCTGCATACAACCTCTTGTATTAATTTGGACACAACACCATTCTTCTCTGTATTCTCATCCTATAGTTCCTACTGTATAGTTCCTTCTGTATTAATTAATATATATATATATATATTATATCCATATATATGTATTACAAACGATACTGAGTGTGGATTTGTACATTCTCTATCGTCTTGTCCATCCTTCTCTGAAATCACATGTCTCCGTGCATTTTGAAAGTAAGCCTAGCCATGGAAATGGGCATATTTTTTTCGCTTTCATACCTTGCTTCTCACTTCTCAGCATCAATAAATCTCACGATGATGAAACTGCGAATTCGATATGTGCAAAAAAAAAAAGTCTAATTTTTTTCGCGATGCGCATTAATAGAGCGAAAAAAGCGTCCTCAGACGTTGAAGGTGATAAATTTTGAGCTATTCGATCTCAACGCTCGACGAATGAATCCCTTGTTTCTTTCTCAGAGAAGCCGATATTTTCTTCCCTATAATCTACGCATCAAAATGGGGACATAGCAGTCTTCCACTTTTATCGGTTGTAGATGCGCAAAAATTCGCGACCATTTCTTTTAGTTATTCTCCCGTCCTCGAATCGCCATTTCAGTATTCGATTATTAGAATCGTCATTATTCGATTATTTTTCAAGGATAGTACAAATAATGGGAGCCCGAGAAATAATTGAAGTCGTGGTGCTGAACGCGCAATTGCTTAAGCCAAGAATCCGCCACGCTCCAAAGCTCCATCAGCCTCTCTTGGCCGTCGTCCCGCCCATCCTTATTCGCGACCCAAATGTCTCCGTGCAGTTTGAAGTACGCCAAGCCGAACGGGGCGAGAGAAATATTATTTGCGCTGCTTTCCCTTCGACCCTCCATTGCCTGTAATAATACATAAGAGACGCGCCCGATAAAAAAAATTAAATAAATTAAAATTACAATAATGTATTTCTATCGATCGTATAATTAATTTCTCACCCCGATTTATAGGCGACAAAAGCGTGTGATACGTCAGAATGCACGTCTGGAAATCCTTTACGCCGCTGCTCGTCGGTATCGGATAAATCGGGGTACCTGCGCCATTGTAAGAGCATCTCCAATGGACACCCCCTACCCAAAAACAAAAGTTACTCCAATGTACACTCATATGCATAACCAAAATAGGTTTACACCAGTTTCACTCACAAATAAACGCATCTTTGCGTTTTACTCTTTCATAAACGCATTTGTCTTTATATATTACAAGTTGCCCCAGTACAATTAATAATTATTATTTGGCTAGGTGTTAACTATGGGAGCTTTTGTCCTAGAGTTTTTATGACACTTAGTTAAAGGTCTTGTTGGTCAACTCTTTTTTATATGTATAAATATAAAAATTATTATTAATTTTATTACTTTTTTTCTCGATTAAATCTTAAATAATATTTGTAAGCTAATTTAGTAAAGTTGTAAAATATATTTGTAGCATTGAAATTTTGTAAAAAGTTGTGTGGAAGTGAATATTACAAAATAGTTTTTTTAGTTCGAGAATGAGTTTATCGGTTGAAGAAGAATTACTGCATTTTGAGTTTGAGAATGCGTTTTTCGGTTGGAGATGGTCTAACGGACGTTAGCTAATTATGTTCGCTCATAAACAATTACGTATTTAAGATATATATATATTATATATATATATATATATATATGAGTTTGCTATGTTGTCCACCTACCGCGAGCAACCACCGTGAGTACCATAGCTGTTTTTACAATTACAGCTTACTTTCTCTCACTCCGGCGATGCCATCACCTGCGCAATCCCTCTTAGCTTCCTCATAACCTTCGTTGTCCATCTCCACGCACTCATTTATCAGAAGTTCATCATCTCAGAAAATTGCAGTATAATATGAACTTCTGATAAATGAGTGCGTGGAGATGGACAACGAAGGTTATGAGGAAGCTAAGAGGGGTTGCGTAGGTGATGGCATCGCCGGAGTGAGAAAAAGTAAGCTGTAATTGTAAAAACAGCTATGGTGCTCACGGTGGTTGCTCACGGTAGGTGGGTACCATAGCAACCTCATATATATATTATATATATATATATATATTAATACTAACCAAACGACCGCCATCTAGCTAAGCGGGCGACAAATCGACGCTTCTCAGCGTCATCAATCCCTTACGTTCCTGCGCCAAACTGTCGATCTGATAAAAGCGCAACAAAAAAGCGCTGCGCGTCAATAATACATAAAAAAACAAAAAAAGGCGCATGTGCAATTTCACGCTCGATATGATGAAATAAACGGTTAGCTAGCGCTACGAATTGATTATTACCTTATCCTTGAAAGGCATTCTTGTGTAGGTCGGAAGCGTCTCGAAGTACTGACAATAAAGGTCGCCCAACAACCTATTATTGTTTAGTATGAGCCCCGAGCTCGATGGCTCCGACGACGATAGATCTGCGCTTTTCATCATCTCATCGCTCGATAACGAAAGAAGCTCTCTCAGTGAATACTTTGGAGGGCGGACAGAGTCGGTCTGAAGAAACGCTTCTTGTTTTGGCCGTCGTGGAGTTGTAGGGGAAGGCCAACTCCGTAAGCGCTCCATTCTTCGTACTCGTCAGCTCTTCTTCGCTTCCGTCGCATGTTGTCTCGGCGGCCTTTTCGTAATTAAATTTTCGACGACAATTGATCACATTAGAGCGAATAATAACGTGTAAATGCGTAGAAATTAAGAAGTGTCTAATGAGTGATGAATTTTTTTTTTGTTGCTTTAGGGAGAAAAGAGGCAAACCTCGGAGAGGGATTGCGATTGGACAATGGGCGTTGTGGAGACTAAGAACTGTTCGAGGTTCGTCTCCTTCGTCGAGGTTGAAACCCGCTTGTAATAATTTTTTTTTTTTTGTGAGCGTTAGATATATATATATATATATGTCGACAATGGCAAGCCAGAAACTCGCCGGAGACCGCCGGAAGCCGCCGGAGAAAGGGCTGGGTTGAAACTGATGGAAAGAACAGAAGGTTGTTGAAGGGTTGACCGCGACGCACAGTAGCCGTCGGATCGGTTGGCGCGCGATCTAAGGGCTGACGTTTGAAGTTCGAAGATTGAATATCAACCGCTTGATTAAGTTAATCTACGGATCAAATTAGAAGTGAGGTGATTGAGCGGATGATGAACGACGACCGTCAAATCTGAATCGGATGGCTTACACTGAAGGCGCCAATTCACTTATAAAGATGTAATGCGTTTTTCGTTGTAACACGCACAAGAGCAAGGCGCCGTGGCGCGCTGAGAGACAACGGATCAGATCGAATAAACGTTGGAGATTAATCGCGAAACACACTTTAAACATGAACTCTGCTCTATATATATATCAGTTCTGATAGTTCGACTAGCTATCTTTGAGTGTTCGTATTTTTCTGTAGAGTGAGAATCTGAGTGAGTCACAAACATGAAAGTTGTAGAGGGCACGGCGGTCTGTACACTTCGTGTTGGGATTAATACGAAAGGAGGCTCGGTTGATACGCGGACTTAGGTCAAAGTTAAGGCCGAACCACGTTAAATCTGTTTTCGTGTGAGTGTGTTTTTGTGTGCAAATTCGATCCGATCGAGCTCCAAATAGCTCAGATCGATCCTAAACACTTGCAAACATAGAATCTACATTGAATCCTCCTCAAGAGGTAGCCATTTCCTCAACTATATATATATATATATACTAAGAATTTGAAAACCCCAAAACCCTGAAATGGGAAGAAAGAATGGCTCCAAATATAAAGTAAGAGCAATCCGCCACCGTTATATATAAATAGAAGCTAAGCGCGTTCTTACATCGTGGTCACCATTTCTTGCCATTTTTTCTACGAGCAAAAATCGTGGTTCTTTCAGAAACTGCAAAAACGAAGCATGCTTCTTTATTACTGCATGGCGCATATCAAATAAGAAACCTCAAATCAAAAGACAACCTTTCCCACAACAAATGGGAAATTAATGGAAGAGAAGAAAATGAGCAAAACGTGCTTGGATCCAGCTAACATATATATATATATATATATATACGCATATATATATACATATATATGTATGTATGACAGGAAACAGTGCAAACAATACTAAATGTTATACGCAAAAAAAACCAAGGGATATGTAATAATAAAAGTTAGCTAGTAAACTTTTTCCAAGATAGAGCAAAAGTGCAAAAGCAAAGCCAGTTATCAGTCACATCACTTAATCTCAGCAAGCAGCTGATGCTTGTAAGTGTAGAAGGCATATCATTTAGAGAAAAAGTAAAAAAAAAATAAATATTACCAGTGATGAATATACAATGCAGTGCTTTACTGTGTGATTGTCTCCAAACAATAAAGGTAAAAGAACCGCTGTCTATACTATTATATAATTGCTGGTCACGGATAGATACAAACCGTCAATTCCAATTGATTTGGTCTGTAAATTTCTCATTAATAAATAAAATAATAATAAAATTAGTGTAACCACCCACTAATAATACTTTTATATTCCCAAATTTATCCTTCTATTTTTAGTATTCTGAATTCTTTATAAATATTATATAGCAGGGTGTGGAAGAAAATATTCATAATAAATGAACAGATAGACGATGCTGATTGAGATGGGGATTATTCCTTTTTTTTCCCTCCCGCCTACGCATAATGACACGTGGCAATAATCGTGTAATAGTTATACAACTTATTAGGGTTCCATTCTTTGGATTTTGTCCATAAACGTAGAGTTTTTGGTGTGAATAAAGCAATGTCGCCACCAAATCCTTAGGTATTTTGTGAATTTCCAATTGCGGTATCGTTGTAGTATCACATTCTTTATGTAACGAGACACGTTGAAATAAGTAAGATATTCATAATCATTCGATACTTGTGCGAAGAAAAGGAAATTGCCTGTAATTTGTAACGTTAGTATCTCACTGTTCAAATGATTCCATGGTACACAATGTAAGTAGAATGTAAGTATGCAATACATGATTTCTTTTGGAAAATGATGTTGTGAATCTATGTAATGTGTCCTATTAATAGGGCTTTGTGGAACCGAACATGGTAAAATTGTGAAATGGACAATATAAAGAAACCATGAAAATAATGAATAGGCCTGAAGTTAGATAATGGGCTATAATGCCCCAATTTTTTTATAATCAGTTCGGCCCAAAAAGAAAGAAGATAAGGTGGATTATTATGTTTTGTCTTAGTAGTATACCCTTCGTCGCCTCGCTCGCCTCCATCATCTACCAAAGGCCTCGTTGTAGTTATTCCTTTTCTCTTTTTCTATTACTTCTTTCTGCTGCATATTAACTGCGGCCCATACACACATCTCATTGTCTCTTATTTTGTAATAAATGCACCTCCAACATCCTAGACAAGGACCATCTTCTCGCTCCACAGGTAGTTAGCAGTAGGCAGTGGGTAATTGCGAAGATGTTTCATTTTCATTGGTTTTGTTGAATGCACTTGCTGAAAGTTACGATCTTTGGGTTGGGTCTTGGGTTCGATCTAAAATCGAGGGAAAGGTACGCTTTTGCCCCAGGTTAGCGTTCGTTTTGCGGTGTTGAGTGTGTTTGCAATGTTTCTGTTGTTGTGATTATTTTCTCCTAGCTCCTTTCTAGCCAATTTGTGGTTTCTGTTTTTGCAATTTTGTATGTGTGATTTTGCCAGCATCTTCATTCATGCCTTTGATTCTTGTGAAGAAAATTCAATTCCAAACTTTTCTTTAGCTCGTTTGCCCTTTTCACTGACCTTTCTATAGCTGAGTAAGAAGAATGCTTCTAAGATGATTGTTGAAGCCTTCGGACATTCTGACTACATGTTTTGTGATATTCTTTCATGTAATGAAAAGAGACCAAAGATAAAAAAAAATGCCCTCTTTTCTGTCTACAACAATATAAGATCTATTTCTCTCCTTCACCCTTTCTCCCCCATCTCTCTAAAACCCTAGCACCTCACACGCAGCCAGCACCTTTCCTCCCCTCCTCCCTCCCCCTCCTTCTCCATTAATGGAGGCAGGGGGAACATGGAGGTAGGGGAGTTTTTTCTTCTGTTTTTCCTCTCTTTTTGTCTAATAAAAAGAAAAAAATTGACGACCACCACAGCGTTCTCCCGGCCCGGCGCGCGCCTCCACCTCCGCCATCCGCCTCCGTGCCCGTCAGCCACCACCGGCGCCTCCGCCTCCGTCAGCCGTGTTCGCCTGCTGCTTGCTGCCGTCAGCACTATCCACCGCCCGACACGTTCTCCTCGGGGAGATACTCTTTTTGAGTCTCCTCTTTGTAGGTGTTTTTCCTCCCTTCGTGGGAGCCTTCTCCTCCCCTCGTGGGAGTGTTTCTCTCCCTTCGTGGGAGTTCCCTTTTGGGATTTTGTCTTTCCCCTTTTGGGGTTTTGGAACGGACATTGTACTATCACTGGTGTTTACGCAATAGAAATAGTCAAATGTTGTAATATTTTGAATATTGCTCTATTGTAACCTTGTGT
Organism: Craterostigma plantagineum; assembly: GCA_027422505.1. NCBI lineage: Eukaryota > Viridiplantae > Streptophyta > Magnoliopsida > Lamiales > Linderniaceae > Craterostigma > Craterostigma plantagineum. The sequence continues at coordinate 1,601 of JAPQWV010005419.1, read as the reverse complement.
CCATTTGGATGAATGAATGAAATCCTCATTTTCAAAAAAAAAAAAAAAACAATATAAGATCTATTTGGTAGCCTCAAAGTTCTTGGGGTAACATGGTGTGTCACGAACAAAGACCATAATGTTTATGTAAGATTTAGATTATTTCTCCAGAAACTAAGTTAGCCTTGCTTGATATTTAATTCCCTCATCACATGCTAAGCGTCCAATCCAAGACCTGTTAGATTAGATTTCAAGAGTTATATCCAAATACTTGTAATAAAAAAATACTATATTCAAGAGACCATTCTCTCTCTTCCCCATTCTCCCTCTCTCTAACAAAAAAACCCTACCTTCTCTAGCCGTCGCCTCCTCTCCCTCCCTCCCCTCCTTTCCCCTTCGCTTCCTTCTACTCTCCTTGCCTTCTCTATCTGCGACTTTCTTCCTCCCCCAACCTCCGTCGGAGGGAGGTGGGGGGGAGCTCGATTTTATCTATTTTTTTTCTTTTTATGTTTTATTTGTTTTGTTTTTTTTTTTTCAGCAATCGCCTGCCCTACGCCGGTCGCCTCTCGCCCCGCATCCGCCCTGCCGGCTTCCGCCCGCCCCGCCCGGTCATCCGCCTGCCACCAACCCTGCCGCCAACCCCGCCCACTACTGTCTGGGAACCTCGTCTCTCCTGACCGCCGGTCAGGAGTCCTTTTCTCCCTTGTGGAGCCCTCAGTCCGATGAAGACACAAAACCAAGAAGTCGACGCCGAAGAAAGTGAGGAGTATCGTAGATTTAGCTTAATAGCTTTGTCTGTAATAGGTTCTTTAGATCTTGGGTTTAGATAATGGGTTTTGTTTTCTGTCGGTGTGTGTCCCTTGTGGACTTTTTTCTCCCTGTATGGGAGTGTTGTTCCCCCCTTGTGGGTTTGTGTGGTGCTCCTTTGTGAGCCTTTGTTCTCCCGGTTGACGATGTATCGGTGAGACCCCTTGGGCTATTTAGCTCTGTATCTTTGTTATTAATGCAAGCTATCGTTTCGAAAAAAAAAAAAAAAAAGATTGCAATCTAAAACTACTCTTCTCCTTTTAGCTGGATTTCTTCATCGCTTGGTCAGTAGAATTGACATTTGACTTGGAGGAAACATAATCTTGTCCAAGAACATCTTCTGAGTCCCATCCCAACTGTCTTTTGCTTCATGAGACATACCATCTGATCTGTGAACATCTTTGAGTTCTGCTCAATTCTAAAACAGGGGACCTTTTGCAGCTTTTTCTTGCAAGTACAATGCCTTCGCCTTTCTGAATTCCGAGCAAGATGGGCGCCTGCGTCTCGATCAGTAATAAAAGCACTTGTATTAGCACAAGTAATGAAGAGAAAACTTCATCTCCATGGGCAGATATGTTCCTTTGCAAGAGGAATCCGAAGTGTTCAGACCACTTCAGCAGTTTTCGAAATCTGCCCAATCCCAAATGGGCATTAATAAGGAAAGACGAGGCAGCTCTTGCATTTTAACCCAAAAGGGCCGTAAAGGCGTAAACAGACGCATGATAGTGTGGGAGGTGAATATAGACCTTCCCTTTTTCTTACCTATACTCTCCATTACATAACGCGTCGAAGTCGTAATATTTTCTGCAGGATTT